>JASDQU010240756.1:42928-52959 GCA_032191745.1 Picea mariana
ACCTCTTAAATTCCTTCCAAGTGACCTCTTTCTCTCTGATGTGCTGCACCTGCACAAATTGATCCCACCACATGGATGCTTTTCCTTTCAGTTGGTACATTGCAATTCTTCCTTCTGCATGGGCAGAATAATTCTGCAGTTGGAAGTATTTCTTCATGCCAAGCAACCAGGTCTCAGCATATTCCTCCTTCTTATGTTCTCCATCAAATTTTGGAGGCTTAATCTTGTTCATATCTCCCTTCAATTCCTCCTTTCCAGATTTTCGATGTTTTCGGGTAGGGGACGGGCTTAAACTACTGTGTGTCTTCCTGTCAGAATGTCCTTGGGAACGACTAAGATGTCGACTACCACTCCTCGAACTACTTCTTCTCCCATGGGTTCTGTGACTCTCCGTCATACTTGAGTCTCTTCCCTTCTCGAGTTTCTTCTCTATTCTTTCCAGGCTCTTCAAAAGTTTTAAGTTTAATTCACCCTGTCGATCCCTGACTTTCATAAGCTTTCAGCTATCAGCTCGGTGAGCCTTGGCCTCTCTTTGCAATCCTTCAATGATTTTCATTATGTGTCCTTCCTTGTCCTTTTCTTTTCCATGCCCATTGGAGTTTGATCTTTCCACTCCCATATTGACATCCTTTCCTTCCCATTCGTCTTCTGTTTCGGGGGTAATCTGCACCTTTCCCCACTCATACTCAGCATTGTTTAACTGGAATCCTGAGCTCCGTTGAAATTTGCACCCGCACTGTGCAATTAAATTCAAAGTTTGTCAAGCCATTAAACCTTCTAGAACAATACATAACATTTATAAGCCAATACGTACAAGAACGAAAGACATTTTGATTTAATTAAGTTTTTTGAGCTCTCGTTCGGTTCTGCAATTTTCATGTTTTTAGAACTTTCATTTTCAGCACTTCGGGATTTCGAAACTTTGGGTTTTCGGGGCTTTGATCCACGAGGCTTCCAGACTTGCTTTCCTTTCCAACCCCTGACTTCTGAAATTCTGACTTACTTTACCCTCTGGGCCCACATAGCACAGTGGTCACCCACAACTACGGTGGTACGTGGTACATTCATGAGGGTCCACATCGCTTTTAACGACGTCATCGGGTCCCAACTCTCTTGCTTCTCTTCTCGACCCATTGGCACGTGGTACATCTCCATCTGTCCACATCCATTCCTAAAAAAAAATCCAACGGTCATATCTTTCTCAAATCTACAGCATCAATCGCATCACACACCTTTAAGTGGAGTACAGGTGGTAGAGGGGTCCTATTTCACACACCACACTATTCTAGACCCCCCCCATTAAAGGCAGAACGACAAGGGGGTTCCAGAATCCAACTAAGCACCGTTGATCAAGGTGAAATAATATTGACCATTCGAGAATTGCGCATCCAATTCCGGACCCCTCCCCCCATTAACGACAGAATGACAAGGGGGTCCCGGAATGAAGCCTCAGCCATATATCTGGGCAGGTGGAATCCGGCCATCCAGATCTTCTCGCTACTTACCTTAATCCGGATTCACGCCCCAACTTAAAGCCGACATCTCTTCCTCACATCTAACGGTCGTCACAGACCCTGAGATCCTCCAAAGAATCTCGTCTGTTCATCAGGTTTATCATCACAGGAGTCCGAACTCTCGAACACGGGACTCCCAAAATCTCGATCCCTGGTTTCCCGATGCAGTTAATCTCTTGACACGTAACCTCCATCCATTGGATGGTTAAGATCTATTTCGAGATTTCCACCATGGCAAGTCCCGATCTCTTGTCATCAGGACTCCCGATCTCGTGATTCCCGATTTCCTGAAATGGAAAATATCATGACACGTGGCCTCCATCATTCGAATGGTTTAGATCTATTTCAGGATTTCCACCATGGAAAGTCCCGATCTCTTGTCATCAGGACTCTCGATCTCGCGATTCCCAATTTCCCGAAATAGGAAATCTCACGACACATGGCCTCCGTCGTTCAGATGGTCTAGATCTATTTGGGGGATTTTGTCCCTATTCACTAGGGTTTTAACCCTCGGATATCTCCTGACAGATCCAACGGCTGTCGGGTTTTCCAGCTGAGATCTGATGGCTCAGACGTTTCCTAACTAATTCGGGATTTCACGTATCATGATTTCCACACTCCTATGCAATTTACAAAGGGCTTTAAACCCCGTGCACACTTTCCAGATCTAATGGTCATGAGGGTTCACCTTCCCTTCCGAACAGATCCTAAATCTCTTACACTTCTGGTGTAGAGTCCTCTCTCCCTGTGGACTTATATCACACTGGCTGCGGTTTCATAACGTCGCTATACCTCCTGAGCTTAAAACTCATCAAATAACTTTTTGACACTTTGGAGCACACCAGGGTCTAAAATTGGCCTTCCAGACCTAATTTCCCCTCGCATCCTCGATCCAAAGACCGCTCCACTGGCCCATCTAGGCTCAGTGTCGAAACCTTGGCTCTGATACCAAACTGTAGCGCACCTTTTTAGCTACCAAAACTGTAACACCCCTTTCACTCACTACCATGTAGGTGTTACTACGCGGAATAACACATTCTCATTCATAATTAATTGCATGCATTTAAAACAAATTAAATACATTCAACATAGAGTATTCATATGAATTACTGCCATAATCAACAATCAATTCTACTTAATATTAATTCATATACACAACGAAAATCATGATAACATAAGCAACACAGTCCTGCAAAACATGATTAAGGCATAATCAGATACTTATCTTTTAACAATGGTAGATTCCACCAACCAAGTGTAGGCCTTCCACGAACCTCCCAGCCTTAGACCACACTTCTCATCAGCTCAGCAGTGGGTCACCCCCGAGATGGGACTAAGCTCCACCCCAAGGCAAGGAATCCTAGGCCGGGATGAGGTTATAGGGAAAATAACACATAAAATCTGGAAGGATTCTTCCCAGGATGCCATCTTACGCCCACTACTATCAGACTCTCATTCCCCACATGCTTGTTCCGTCCAGGAGTATACACCTTTGCAAGCACAGTCCATCGGTGCTAACCTCCCTCTCTGGGTCTCGGCAACAGGCCAGATCAGGAAGTCTCAAAGCCTGAAGCTGGTGCTGGACACTCTCTGGAAGAAACTTCTTCCAACAACATCCACCTCCCTCACCTAGAGAGAGATCACACACAGTCTCAATCACAACTCGCGTTGGCCCTCAAGCCATGCACAGTCCAGCTCTGCGTGGTTACCATAGCCAATTGAGAATACAAACACGGCCTCTCAAACATGATCAACAATGGATTGAGGCCTCACAGTGATGGTTCACAGAAATGCGTTATGAGTAACTCCTGCAGGGGTCGACACAGACTCCATGACTCAGAATGGAGGGTGAGACCAGCTCTTCAGAACAACACAGGCTTTCCAACTAGTTCAACAATGGCGGAATGGTTCAGGGTCTCGGCTTCGGAATAGAGCCTCCACTCATAGGTTCGATCAGTCAGACAGAGGATGTGCACGGACTATCAAAGACAATACGGGTTCACGACTCTCAGAACGCACGCGGTATTCTTGCAGAGGTTGGGTTGGTCGTACTGTTCAGTGCTCCCTACATGCTCAGGAGTTGGGTCAAATGGAGGAGGAACCCTTCTCACAGCTCACCCTGGCTATTTTATTCACATGCGTCAGGGTTGACACTTGTCACCCATGAAACTGCATGCGTTCCACCAGCACGCGTCTCCCTTGCATGTTCTCCCCTTGCTAGAAACTTAGGATAAAACATAAAATGCACATGTCTTTTGGGATAATATTAAAAATATTATTCCCAGGCTTAAGTCCCCTAGGCTTATCCCCTAGGCTCAACACTTAGCCCCTTTTCCCACCTTCAGCCCCTAATTCCTTGCCCACCCTATGGATGCTTAGTCCCCCTTCACTCATTCATCATGGTCGGTCTACACATGGCAGTGTTTATATTTTATTAATTGTTCTGCATGATTACATATACAACAACAGGCTTCTGGCCTTCAACACTTAGGATCCCTGGCCTAACACACATAAGCCTCCAGCTTATAAGAAATAGGCTCACCAGCCTATAAATCATAATTACAATTCTTTTCAGAACATGTTTCATTACGGGCTCAGCCTTGGGGACACTACACCCCTTCTCCTGTGAACTTGGGTAGGTTTTTCATATAGTTCTCAAGTAGATCGTGCAGAGGTACCGGAAGGACCAAGGGGGCGTATCTAGTGGCTACCTTGGTAAAAACCCTAGGAGGTGGTTGTTGGCCTTGGCCTCCTATTCCCCCTACTCTTCCTCCGGCGGCGACCATGGATAGACTAGGAGAGGAAATCGATGCATTATAAAGAGGGTTGGCGAAGATGTAAAGCGACTCTCTGGCTTCCTTGGGGTGGAAAGGGGAGAAATCGGGAAACTTTTTACCAGGGGAGGCAAAAGATGAAAAAGGAGAAGAAGGTATATGTGGACTCGGCTCCTCCGACTTACAGGATATGTAAATGGGAGAACCCACTGGTGTTGAATCCATGTGTGTGAAAAATTCTTCCAGGCCTTGAGTGACAGAGGGGTTTATATTGAGATTCGATGGGATATCGATAGGGACGAGCTTTGAGGTAGGTGTGTAGCCCCTCGTAACGTAAGAGGTAGTCGGAGAGATCTCAGTTTTGACGACACTGTCTGATATTTTTCTGAGAGGAAGTTCTCACGAGGATGAAGGTTTGAAAGGGGTCTTATCTTTAGACTGATTGGACTTGGGTTGATATGCAACTGAGTTTTGTTTAAAAAGACCTCTTTGTCTTAGTATTTTTTCAGGGTCGAAAACTGGCATTGTCCGTTTGGCATCTGGGTTTTGTCTAGTGTTCTTTAGAAAGGATTCCATATTACTTAAGAGTGGAGTCGCCAAGTGAATGGTGAAGGTTTAGCCTTAACAAGGTGTTCTCTCTTTGTTCACTATCAAAAAATGAAACTCAAAAATGTCGTTTTCTCAAGGGAAAGTGACTGCCATTCTCCGTCCTCGGTAATGGTGCCGGAAAGTTGTTGGTCCTAAGTCTACACTTAAGGCTATAAAGTGTAGAGTCTAAGCATCCGCAAAAGAGTAAAAGAAAAGGGGGGAGAAAACTTCGGGGGATGAGGCTATAGCCGATCTCTGAGTTGTCTTTGCCTAACTTCCAAATATTCTTGAATATTGATATCCCATTCGATGGTGAACCATGAACGTTCGAGCTCTTTCTAGCTGATGGCAGTCTTAAGTATGGTATCGAAAAGATTCAAAGCGATGCTGGTTAGACCTGATGGGCCGGGTTTGATGTTGGGTTGCCTTACGACGGGTAAATTCATGGGGATAACAGAGATTTTAAAAGAGGGTTGATGTTTTATAATGCTTATTTCAATTTTAGATTATACGAGGGAAATTCAGTGAAGCCAAATGAAGGGTTTAATGAAATCGAAGGATGTTTTACGTAACTGATTTAAAATCTTGAGACCGGGTAAGAAAACATAGAGTTGCCAACAATGTGGGGCGACAATTTCAGAAGAATCTCATGTTGTGGCAGAAGAAGAAAGGAAAGGAATACTTTGATGAAAGCATATAATATAGAGATCCAAGTAATTCATAGGTCTTGTACCTGCTAGTAGCCAATAAAGATGAAAAACTGTAAATAACTAGACAACTAGAGACTGATCACCACAGTAGAAGTTATACTAAATTGCAGCTAAAACATTCATCAAAGACGTATATGCCAAAAATGACATGAAACATGAAATAATAGAGGAAAACACATAACTCAATCTTGACGGAATATGGAGTCTTCAATTCGCTTTGTATTAATCCTAGCTCAAAAGAAATTTCTCTATTACAATCTATCACAAAAAAAAGTCTCGTGCATCTCTTCCTTGATGCCTATTTAAACAAAAATTCTGAACATTTAGAATTTTCATCATTCTGGAAACTTGTCTGTTACAAATAAAGAAAATGGAGTGTTTCATCTCCTTATCTTTGTCTTCCCTCATAAGGGCGGAGCACCTTCTTTCTCTGCTCTTCTGGCTCCAGAAATAGAACGGGTTGACAATTGTCATTATTTAGCACCAGAAACTTGCCCCTTCTCTTGCTCGATGCAAATGACACACCTTTCCTTCAACTGGGCCATTAACCTAGAAGGACCTATTTAGTTGCTAGCCTCAAAGGTGTAACATCTTTTCGCCAATTGCGAAAACCTTTTCCATACTTATCGGTCTTCCGTGATGATGGAGCATAATTGTAAACTTGGTTGTACTAGCCATTTGCCCACTTGGGCCATATTGACCTGGCTTATCTGGGATATCTCCACTTGTTCCTTCTCCATGTTTTCTTTGATGTCCAACAGGTGTTTAGCTATATTTATTTTTCCCAGCGTCCCAACACTTCCTTCCTTGTCAAGGTCTACCAAACCTTTACTTATCAAGGAAAACGTTTCCTCACAAGAATTCATCACTTCATTAGCTTTCCCCCTTCTTTCTGATATATTCTGCTCCCAGACCTTCAGCAAGATATTTCCTCTAGTTTGTTCTGTGATGGATAATTTGGAGCTTCCAACCATCTCTATCTTCGCCGTAGCTATAACAACGTCTTGGAAAGCGACCTGAGCTGCCTCGACTTCTCTTTCTCTCAAAGAAATATTTTCTAACACTTGATCTATCGTCTGGAAATCGTTTTGAATGGTTCCTACTTTTACAAGCAGATTTTGTTGAGCCGTTAATACCTTATGTCAGATTTCAGTGGCCTGAGATCTGAACATTTTTATGTCGAAAACCCGATTCTCGGCCACATCCAATTTCGATTGTAACTCTATAATTTGTTTCCCATGCTGGCTTACCTGTGTTTGAATAATTTGCACCAACTGGCACACCTGCTCGAGGTCAAATCTGAGTTTCTTGATCTCCTGCAGATCGGCTATTCAGGCTTGCTCAAGGCTTTGGTCACCTCGTCCCTAACATTCACTTCAGCAGTAGCCACTTTAGCTTCTAACTTGCTGATCAAGAGGCTCTTTCATTTCAACTGGGCCTTCAAAGTTCCAACTGAGTACTGATTTGTTGTAGCATAAGCCCCTAGTGTTCCTTCTATCTCATCTGTGAACTCTTCCTCTTTTGTGGCCTTTCCATCTGTCATGATTTTAAATTTTTTATCCATTACATCCTCCCTTTGATATAATCCTTGCCTCACCACAACCTTCCTTTTTTTATCAAAGAAAAATTCGTTAGGAGGCAGCTCCTCTACGGAAATGGGCGTCATTTCTTCATTGAAGATCCACCCCGCATCGAGATCCCCCTTTGTGAACTATAAGGGTGTGATAATGGCGATTGGACTACTGATTTCCTTGGATGGTTGTTTCGGGGTAGCATTTGTGGCCGAACTTTTTGACATGAGCAGTAATGAGTCGCCCGACCCCTTCGAGGGCATCTCTATTTGACCTTGGGCCTGCTTACTCGGAGTACCCTTTTCAGGGTTTCCTTCCTGTTGGTAGGGGATTTTGGCTCCTCGCTCTGAGTTTATGGCCTCCCCTGTTTTCTCTTGGTTCCTCTCCTTGTTAGGACTCGATTCCTTTGAACCTTTGACCCCCATTTGCTATGTGACCAGAAGCTTTGGGGTTTCACCTTGTAAAATTTGAGGGAGACAACTCTGCCAATGCTCCTGGAATTTAAAGAAATCAGCCTTATCTCCGGGTGGCACGGCTTGAATCTGACTCAGGACTTCTGAGTAGGACCTCGCACCCCAGAATATTTCATCATGAGGGGAATCCTCATGTTCATATCTCTTTAGGCCACAACTCGCTAGGTGATTGCTCACAACCTTACTAGGTTCTTACTTCTTGAAATCAATATCCACTAGCTTAATTTCTTATAAAACCATAGCCTTGTCTTTGGCATGGCCAAAATATAACAAGGAATATGCTCCAATATGAATAGGGAAGGGCAGCCATACCTTCTTTGATACTCCTTTGAGCTCTTTTCTTATTCCGCTGAGCATAGTCTGCCTGGCGATCTCGCGACACAATAGCTTATCGGGAAAAAATAACGGTAGAGCATATGGGGGGATAGAGGAGCCAAAAACCCTGATATATGAAAATTTTTCCTCTATATACCAATCTTCCATACTACTCAAGCTAGTCGTGATGCTATCCGAAATCCTGGGCGGCGGCTGGACGAAGATGGCGACGTGCAATGGCACCATTACCCAATTGAAGATTTTGTAAATGAATTCTTTGGCATTATCCTCCCAAAGATTTGAGTGGTAGACATGAATAGGCTCTGTATTAGATGGATCCCAACTCCAGTTCATTAATGGGAAGGGTTTCACGAAGCAGATGGCATCCATGATGTAAGCAAACATAAAGAATGAAGTCGCTTTCTTACTTTCCCTCTGCGCTTGATATTTGGTAATTCGACTGGTCAGACTATCAGATAATAGTTTGGCCCAGTTGAAGGAGAATCCCTTGGCAACTGTATGAATGAGCGGTACCCATGGGAGGAAACAATGGGTAGTGTCCTCCCTCCCATACAACTTGCAGGCCATCATTGCTATGTACTTGAATTGTGTCTCCAAGGAGGAGATTGAATAGATCCCATTAGTGTCAGCCCTAAATTTCACGGGGTGTGAGACCCAATCCTTGATCAGACTGGAAAAACTTCTTGCATACTGCTCACACCCCTTCTTCTTGAAAACTTCTCGAAATTCAGCATTGCGAGTGAGGTTCGGTGTGGGTGACAATTTATACATTACCCGCAAATGTTCTGGCCTGAAAGTCCCAATCATTACCTTATGTTCGCTGATAATCGTTTTGGTTGGGATATCCACATGGTCCAGCGCCTACCTGATCATATCACAATAGCGAAGAAGCTGGGGCCTTGCCACTATTTTGTGCATCTCTGCTTGAGCGACGATTTTGTATTTGGTTGATAAGTCACCGTTCTTGTTGTCGCTAGAATCATCTGAACAACTTACAGACTCAGATTGCCGAATGTTCGAAACGTATGACCAGGTCTTGATAGCACTAATACTCCACGGTGAGGTATCATAAACCACGTCTAAACCCTGACCTAAACTCTCGACATCTGCCTTGGATGTTTTTCGTGGAGCCATGATAGAGAAACCTGCAACTGGACCTCCTGTCGAAAAAATTGAAAAGCACAAAACAAAGGTTATCCTGGTGAAATGTTTCTACACGCAAATAGAAATGAAAACTGAAATAATGAAGGAAAAACTCTCTATCTTGGTCATTTAAACCCATGGGTTTCCTTGCCAACAGAACGGTCAAATCGCTTAATAGAAAGATTTAGAAGTAAAAACGAGATCCTACTATCTGTCACCTCACTGCAATTCAAATAAATGCCATAAATGCTTAATGAGTCGTAACAAGAAAAAATGCAAAAACATTTAAAACTTACTCCGTAGACAGTGCGTGTTAAAGTTTGTTTAATGTGTTGATTAATCTAGTTTAGTTCCTTTAATTTAGTGCATTTTAGTCTTTAATCCCCTTTTTTCGGCGTTCACCGTATTAGAATATTTCACTCCTAACCTTTGAGCCCCCAAAACCCGAAATCGTGATGATGTGATTTAGTTGATTAATCGTGATCTGACTTAAGCTCCTAATTAACCCACGGTTAATTAATGAATATCGCAACTTTGCGACTCGGAGCTACGAAGGTACTGCTTTTTGGGAGAGTGATCGCCGAGTTGCGAAATCATGATAGTGATTAACTAAGGTTTAAAGTGACTTACTCCTGACACTAACCTGGGTAAACTTTGAAACTATTATTACCACTTCGCGTGTCAGGATACTAAGGACATTGGGTAACGTCGCGAAATAAGCGAAATCCCGAAACTAGCTTTTTGGGCTTAAATATAACATCTCACTTATTTAGAAAAAGGCGGCTCCAACAAGACTCATCTTCATAATTGATTTCTTCTATTACAAAATATTTGTGATCATCATTATGAGTTTCTTTGGTTATGCAAAGAACTTCCCTTACATACATTTTGTGTCCATCACTTTCATCTGAAGAACTACTAT
>JASDQU010240756.1:53435-71504 GCA_032191745.1 Picea mariana
TTATGAGAGGCCCCAGAGTCCAACATGAAATTATGCAACAACCGATCATGCACTTTCAGGGTAATATATAAGGGGGTGACGGTATCTATGGCACCTTCAAAATGTGGACCAAAAGTGATATTAGGCTTGTCATCTTCCATATTTATTATGTCCGACTGACTCTCTAGATCTGAAAAATTTATCATCTTGGTTATTTGTTTTTGGTGCACAGGATTCTTCGCCAACTCAACCAAAGGTATTGGTATTTTGATCTTTTTTATCTCATTTTCTAGGCAGAAAACTCCCGCAATTTTATCCGTTTCCTTGGCTGAAACATTAGACTCTCCCTTATCCATTTTATTTAGTAGCACTATTTTATTCTCAGCGTTTCTGGTTTCGGATGTCCGCATTTCGGCTGCCTTAGTTCTTCTTTCTTGGGTTTCGGCCCTTTTTACGTTGGTATTCTGTGAGTCTACCCCTATGTCATTTCGCATCTCGGTCTCTTTCTGGGCGGGCTCGTATATTTCGCCCCTAGGAAAAATTTTCTTGGGTTGCGCAACCAACGCAGGTTTGTTTCTGAGCCTCAGATTGTATTTGTGCTGGAGCTCGGCCATTATTTGATGAGCGGGATCATCAACACCATTTAGGTTAGTGTTTTCAACCGATGATTGTTCAGTGTTCAGGGACTTGTCATAATCTTCCTTTGTCAAGTGAGGTTGTATACCGTCGTCGCCTAAGTTGTTTACATCTTCCTCCAAGTCTTCGAACTCTTGAATATCATTTTCCCCAATAAAATTTTCATTTTTTAGCGGCGCTTGGATCTTTTGGTCTTCATTTTTAATTTGTCTTGGTTGAAACTGAGAATTAGGATTTCTCCTGAATTCTCTTTTAATGAATTGATCGACTTTCGATTGGTCTAGCTCCATTCTCGAGATTTTGTTTGATATTTATTTGATTATCCTAGCCATGTCATCCATCTTGTCATCTGAGGATCTTCCGGATCCAGAGGGCCCTACTTGTTCTCTAAGACGTCTAATTTCCCTGTTTCCCGTCTCACTTTTCGTTTTCAATTTACCCGAGGTCATCATGTTCGACTCAATTTCCATAGCATCATCTTGCATTTGGGTTAGGTCAGCCCCTCTCCTTTCTCTTAATAGTAGAGAAAAATCGGGTTCAAAATCTCCTGCGAAAGTTACTTTGGTTGCGGGTTGGGACGGTTTAACTTCAACAAGGATCTTATTGTATAACTTGTTAAAACTTTGGATAAATTCCATAACAGTTTCAGATCCCTTTTTCTTTAAAAATCCGAAACCAGTCAAATAGTATAAATGATCCTTTCTTTCACCCCATTGTTTAAGAAAGAGGTCTTCTAGCGCATCGTAGGATATGATTGAACCTAGGGGCAAGCTATGAAACCAAGTTCTTACCTGTCCCTCAAAGGTTTGGACAAACAATCGGGAATACACGTCCTCATGCTCGAGCCCTAGAATATCAATGAATTGATAAAAAACGTTGATATGCTCGGCTGCAGTTCGATCCCCTTCTCCTGTGAACTTGGGTAGGTTTTTCATATAGTTCTCAAGTAGATCATGGAGAGGTACCGGAAGGACCAAGGGGGCGTATCTAGTGGCTACCTTGGTAAAAACCCTAGGAGGTGGTTGTTGGCCTTGGCCTCCTATTCCCCCTGCTCCTCCTCCAGCGGTGGCCATGGATAGCCTAGGAGAGGAAATCGATGCATTATAAATAGGTTTGGCGAAGATGTAAAGCGACTCTCTGGCTTCCTTGGGGTGGAAAGGGGAGAAATTGGGAAACTTTTTACTAGGGGAGGCGAAAGATGAAAAAGGAGAATAAGGTATATGTGGACTCGGCTCCTCCGACTTACAAGATATGTAAATGGGAGAACCCACCAGTGTCAAATTCGTGTGTGTGAAACATTATTCCAGGCCTTGAGTGATGGAGGGGCTTATATTGAGATTCGATGGGATATCGATAGGGATGAGCTTTGAGGCAGGCGTGTCGCCCCTCGTAAGGTAAGAGGTAGTCAGAGAGATCTCAGTTTTGACGACATTGTCCAATATTTTCCTGAGAGGAAGTTCTCACAAGGATGAAGGTTCGAAAGGGGTCTTATCTTTAGACTGATTGGACTTGGGTTGATATGCAACCACGTTTTGTTTAAAAAGACCTCTTTGTCTTAGTATTTTTTTAGGGTTGGAAACTGGCACTGTCTGTTTGGCATCTTGGTTTTTTCTGGTGTTGAAAGGATTCCAGCTTACTTAAGAGTGGAGTCGCCAAGTGAATGGTGAAGGTTTAGCCTTAACAAGGTGTTCGCTCTTTGTTCACTATAAAAAAACGAAACTCGAAAATGTCGTTTTCTCAGGGGAAAGTGGTTACGATTCTTCGTCCCCGACAACGGTGTTGGAAATATGTTGGTCCTGAGTCTACACTTAAGGCTATAAAGTGTAGATTCTAAGCATCTGCAAAAGAGTAAAAGAAAAGGGGGGAGACAACTTTGGGGGATGAGGCTATAGCCGATCTCTAAGATGTCTTTGCCTAACTTCCAAATATTCTTGAATACTGATATCCCGTTCGATGGTGAACCATGAACGTTCGAGCTCTGTCCGAGTGATGGAAGTCTTAAGTATGGTATCGAAAAGATTCAAAGAAATGCTGGTTAGACTCGATGGGCTGGGTTCGATGTTGGGTTGCCTTACGATGGGTAAAGTCATGGGGATAACAGAGCTTTTAAAAGAGGGTTGATGTTTTATAATGCTTATTTCAATTTTAGATTATACAAGGGAAATTCAGTGAAGCCAAACAAAGGGTTTAATGAAATCGAAGGTTGTTTTACTTAACTGAGTTAAAATCTTGAGACCGGGTAAGAAAACATAGAGCTGTCAACAATGTGGGGTGACAATTTCAGAAGAATCCCATGCTATAGCAGAAGAAGAAAGGAAAGGAATACTTTGATGAAAGCATATAATATAGAGATCCAAGTAATTCATAGGTCTTGTACCTGCTAGTAGCCAATACAAATGAAAAACTGTAAATAACTAGACAACTAGAGACTGATCACCACAGTCGAAGTTATACTAAATTGCAGCTAAAACATTCATCAAAGACGTATATGCCAAAAATGACATGAAACATGAAATAATAGAGGAAAACACATAACTCAATCTTGACAGAATATGGAGTCTTCAATTTGCTTTTTATTAATCATGGCTCAAAAGAACTTTCTCTATTACAATCTATCACAAAAAAAATTCCCGTGCATCTCTTCCTCGATGCCTATTTAAACAAAAATTCTGAACATTTCGAATTTTCATCATTATGGAAACTTGTCCATTACAAATAAAGAAAATGGAGTGTCTCATATACTTATCTTTGTCTTCCCTCATAAGAGCATAGCACCTTCTTTCTCTGCTCTTCTGGCTCCAAAAATAGAACGGGTTGACAATTGTCATTATTTAGCACCAGAAACCTGCCCCTTCGCCTGCTCGATGCAAATGACACACCTTTCCGCCAACTGGGCTATTAACCTAGAAGGATCTGTTTGGTTGCTTGCCTCAAAGGTGTAACATCTTTTTGCCAATTGCGAAAACCTTTTCCATACTTGTCGGTCTTCCGTGATGATGGAGCATAATTGTAAACTTGGTTGTACTAGCCATTTGCCCACTTGGGCCATATTGACCTGGCTTATCTGGGATATCTCCACTTGTTCCTTCTCCATGTTTTCCTTGATGTCCAATAGGTGTTTAGCTATATTGATTTTTCCCAGCGTCCCAGCACTGCCTTCCTTGTCAAGGTCTACCAAACCTTTACTTATCAAGGCGAATGTTTCCTCACAAGAATTCATCACTTCATTATCTTTCCCCCTTATTTCTGATATATTATGCTCCCAGACCTTTAGCAAGATATTTCCTCTAGTTTGTTCTGCGATGGATAATTTGGAGCTGCCGACCATTTCTATCTTCGTCGTAGCTATAACAACATCTTGGAAAGCGACCTGAGCTACCCCGGCTTCTCTTTCTCTCAAAGAAATGTTTTCTAACACTTGATCTATCATCTGGAAATCGTTTTGAATGGTTCCTACTTTTACAAGCAGGTTTTGTTGAGTCGTTAATACCTTATGTCGGATTTCGATGGCCTAGGATTTGAACATTTTTATGTCTAAAACCTGATTCTCAGCCACATCCAATTTTGATTGTAACTCTATAATTTGTTTCCTCTGTTGGCTTGCCTATGTTTGGATAATTTGCACCGACTGGCGCACCTACTCGAGGTCAAATATGAGTTTCTCGATCTCCTGCAGATCGGCTATTTGGGCTTGCTCAAGGCTTTGGTCACCTCATCCCTAACATTCACTTCAGCAGTAGCCACTTTAGCTTCTAACTTGCTGATCAAGAGGTTCTTTCATTTCAACTGGGCCTTCAGAGTTCCAACTGAGTACTGATTTGTTCCTGTTATCTCATCTGCGAACTCTTCCTCTTTTGCGGCCTTTCCATCTATCATGATTTTAAATTTTTTATCCATTACACCCTCCCTTTGATATAATCCTTGCCTCACCACGACCTTCCTTTTTTTATCAAAGAAAAATTCGTTAGGAGGCAGCTCCTCTACGAAAATGGGCGTCAGTTCTTCATTGAAGATCCACCCTGCATCGGGATCCCCCTTTGTGAACTGTAAGGGCTTGATAATGGCGATTGGACTGCTGATTTCCTTGGATGGTTGTTTCAAGGTAGCATCTATGGCCAGCCTTTTTGACATGAGCAGTAATGAGTTGCCCGACCCCTTCGAGGGAATCTCTGTTTGACCTTGGGCCTACTTACTCGGCATACCCTTTTTGGGGTTTCCTTCCTGTTGGTAGGGGATTTTGGATCCTCGCTATAAGGTTCTGGCCTCCCCTGTTTTCTCTTGGTTCCTCTCCTTGTTAGGACTCGAGTCCTTTGAACCTTTGACCCCCATTTTTTATGTGACCAGAAGCTTTGGGGTTTCACCTTGTAAAATCTGAGGGAGACAACTCTGCCAATGCTCCTGGAATTTAAAGAAATCGGCCTTATCTCCGGGTGGCAGGGATTGAATCTGACTCGGGACTTCTGAGTAGGACCTCACACCCTAGAATATTTCATCATGAGGGGAATCCTCATGTTCATATCTCTTCAGGCCACAACTCACTAGGTGATTGCTCACAACCTTACTAGGTTCTTGCTTCTTGAACTCAATATCCACTAGCTTCATTTCTTCTAAAACCATAGCCTCGGATTTGACATGGCCAAAATCTAACAAGGAATATGTGCCAATATGAATAGGGAAGGGTGGCCATACCTTCTTTGATACTCCTTTGAGCTCTTTGCTTATTCCGCCGAGCATAGTCTGTCTAGCGATCTCGCAACACAATAGCTTATCGGGAAAAAATAATGGTAGAGCATATGGGGGGATAGAGGAGCCAAAAACCATGATATATGAAAATTCTACCTCTATATACCAATCTTCCATACTACTTAGGTTGGTCGCGATGCTATCCAAAATCCTGGGCGGTGGCTGGACGAAGATGGCGACGTGCAATGGCACCATTACCCAATTGAAGATTTCATAAATGAATTCTTTGGCACTATCCTCCCAAAGCTTCGAGTGGTAGACATGAATAGGCTCTGTATTAGATGGAGCCCAGCTCTAGTTCATTAATGGGAAGGGTTTCATGAAGCAGATGGAATCCATGATGTACGCAGACATAAAGAACGAAGTCGCTTTCTTACTTTCCCTCTGCATTTGATATTCGGTAATTCGACTGGTCAGACTGTCAGATAATAGTTTGGCCCAGTCAAAGGAGAATCCATTGGCAACTGTATGAATGAGCAGTACCCATGGGAGGAAAAAATGGGTAGTGTCCTCCCTCCCATACAACCTGCAAGCCATCATTGCTATGTACTTGAATTGTGTCTCTAAGGAGGAGATTGAATAGATCCCATTAGTGTCAACCCTGAATTTCGTGGGGTGTGAGACCCAATCCTTGATCAGATTGGAAAAACTTCTTGCATACTGCTCACACTCCTTCTTCTTGAAACCTTCTCGAAATTCAGCATTGTGAGTGAGGTTCGGTGTGGGTGACAATTTATACATTGCCCGCAAATGTTCTGGCCTGAAAGTCCCAATCATTACCTTCTGTTCACTGATAATCGTTCTGGTTGGGATATCCACATGGTCTAGCACCTACCTGATCATATCACAATAGCGAAGAAGCTGGGGCCTTGCCGCTATTTTGTGCATCTCTGCTTGAGCGACGATTTTGTATTTGGTTGATAAGTCATCATTCTCGTTGTCGCTAGAATCATCCGAACAACTTACAAACTCGGATTGCAGAATGTTGGAAACGTATGACCAGGTCTTGATAGCATTAATACTCCACGGCGAGGTATCATAAACCACGTCTAAACCCTGACCTAAACTCTCAACAACTACCTTGGATGTTTTTCATGGAGCCATGATAGAGAAACCTACAACTGGACCTCCTGTCAAAAAAATTGAAAAGCACAAAACAAAGGTTATCCTGGTGAAATGGTTATGCACGCAAATAGAAATGAAAATTGAAATAATGAAGTAAAAACTCTCTATCTTGGTCATTTAAACCCATGGGTTTCCTTGCCAACAGAACGATCAAATCACTTAATAGAAAGATTTAGAAGTAAAAACGAGATCCTACTATCTGTCACCTCACTGCAATTCAAATAAATGCCATAAATGTTTGACGAGTCGTAACACAAAAAAACGCAAAAACATTTAAAACTTACTCCGTAGACGGTGCGTGTTAAATTTTGTTTAATGTGTTGATTAATCCAGTTTAGTTCCTTTAATTTAGTGCGTTTTAGTCTTTAATCCCCTTTTTTCGGTGTTCACCGTATCAGAAGATTTCACTCCTAGCCTTTGAGCCCCCAAAACCCGAAATCACGATGATGCAATTTAGTTGATTAATCGTGATCTCACTTAAGCTCCTAATTAACCCACGGTTAATTAATGAATATCGCAACTTCGCGACTCAAAGCTATGAAGGTACTGCTTTTTGGGAGAGCAATCGTCGAGTCGCGAAATAATGATAGTGCTTAACTAAGGTTTAAAGTGACTTACTCTTGACACTAACCTGGGTAAACTTTGAAACTGTTACTACCACTTCGCGTGTCAGGATACTAAGGACATTGGGTAACATCGCGAAATAAGCGAAATCCCAAAACTAGCTTTTTGGGATTAAATATAACATCTCACTTATTTAGAAAAAGGCGGCTCCAACAAGACTCATCTTCATAATTGATTTCTTCTATTACAAAATATTTGTGATCATCATTATGAGTTTCTTTGGTTATGCAAAGAACTTCCCTTACATACATTTTGTGTCCATCACTTTCATCTGAAGAACTACTATCCTCCTTGGAGTAGAGACTCTTTTTCTTATGCAAGCTTTTGTTTTCTTAAAAGGGACATCCTTAGCATAGTGTCACATTATACCACAATTGAAAAATTTAAAAGGTAACTTACCTTTGTATTTTCTTGTTCCCCTCTTGAGCTTCCTTACGAAATGTGCTTATCCTTCATTTGATTTATCTCCCAGTATTTATTTTTCCTTGTGTTCTTTGAACTTTGTTTTCTTCATGGCTTTAAAAGTTGCTTCTCTGTTTGAATATTGATTTTCTATACCTATTCTCATTTCATATGTTGTGAGGGACCCATGCAATTCATCCATTTTTCATTTTGGTCAAATCCCTATTCTCTTCAATGGCTGAGACCTTGGCATCGTATCTCAAAGGAAATGATCTCAACACTTTCTGTATAACCAAGGATTCATTGAGCTCTTCTCCTAATCCTATGATAACATTGATGAATTCATATACTTTGAGTAAATAGGTCACAATATCTTCCTTTTCATCCATTTTCAGATTTTCAAATTGTGCTCTATGTTGTTGAAGTTTGACCTTCTTGACATTTGGATCTCCTTCATAAATGATTTTAATTTTATCCCATACCTCTTTAGCTGCATCGCAACCCATCACTTTGCTATAAACAATTGGTGTCAATCCACTTAGGATAACATGCCTAGCCTTTGAATCATAGCTCATTAATTTCTTCTCATTTGGATCAGTTGGATCATATTCTGGGATTTCATAGCCAATGAAAATTGAGAGATAAATATCCACTCCTAGAGCTTTCAAGTAAGTTTTCATTCTATTACTCCATTATGCATAATTATTTTTGTCAAATGGTGGAATCCAATTTGGAATGTGGCCTTCCATTTTTTCTCACAATCTTCCTTTCAATGATTAGACTATTCTGAAGGTAACCTGCTCTGATACCAATTTTTGATACTCGGGGGGGGAGGTGAATCAGTATCAAGTAAAATTTAGCACTTTTTACAACTTTACTTTCAATCAAATAGTGTATCCAATATACAGTAAGAGCATAAGAAGAAATTACGCAATGTACAATAGATTTATGTGGAAATCCATGAAATGTTTTTCTTGTATAATAAAATATTACATTCAAAGGAATCTAAAGCTTCTAATATTTTCTAGTACCAACTGGAAGGAGGCTCCAAACCTTATAGGCTCCAACTTGAAGGAAGCTACGACTCCCTGTATTCTCCATCTCTGAGCGAAAGGAGGATACAACCCCCTTTCCTTTCCCCTTCATTCCACCCTTAAATATGTATATAAAAGAATCAACTTGTCAAACCATAAACATCAGACTGAGTACAAAAACTGCATAAAATACTGTGCCAATATCTTCAAGAATACACCTAAAATCATGTACCAAAATCTGCAATACCAGATCTTCTCATGTGACAGGACTACACAACTGGTGGGGCCTCGCATGGTGAGGTTAGGACCACCTACAAGGGCCTCGCGGGGCACTGCATACGCAACCACTGAGGGACTGCCCAGATAGGTGTTCTTAGAAACCCTCCTTGCACCTGCAACTCTGACCTTCCTCACACCTGCAACTCCGAGTGCAACCTCCTCCATACAACTATGCTACCAAACTTGTGCTCATAAATCACTTTCTTAGATAATAGAATGATGGGTTCTTGATGTATATTCATACTCTTCCAAACACTTCCTTTACTTAACTTTTTAGGATCGAACTGTAGCTTCTTCTTTTCACTTACTTTATTTAACTTTAGGGCCGACCTGTAACTTCTTGTTTTCAATTCACATGATCATCTTTAAGAGAGAATATCTCCTCAACCATGAGGAGCCACATGGTTTTCCACCCACTGTTGGAAACAAATTTATGAGGGATATCAATCCATGGAGGCTATACATGTATTTGCAATGTCCTTCATTCTCTTTTTCTTCAACCAACTGCGGGGATTCTTAACTTGATTAATGATATTTCTGTGGTTGGGATTTTCAAAAGTGTTTGTATTAGCCACAGTTTTGTTAATAGATTGTCGATGTTTCAGATACAAATCAAGATCCATCTTTAGGACAGGAAGCCTGGGTTTAAATGATGAGAAGAGATAGTATTTAAATACTGAAGGTGAAGGGAAACCTAGGGGTCGGCTAGGTTTTAAGTAAATTTTTTTTATTAAAATTATTCTTTGATTAAGTTATTTAGGTTTTTTTTTTCTTGTTTTGTTTTGTTTTTAGGTTTAATGTTATTCTAATATTCATTAATTCTTTTTTTTTTTAATTTTAATTTTAATTAATTATGTTCATAAGTTATAGGTTTTTTAAGTTAATTTAAAAAATATTTTATATAAGTTGTTACTTAGGTCTATTAGGGTTCATTTATTAAAGTTAAGATATTGTAAACTATGCTAATTTTAATTTTATTGTTTTTATTATGAGTAATTATGTTCATAAGCCCAATTTAATAGTTTTATTAATGATTGGTTATTTTAATAAGTGTTTTTTCAAGTGAGGGTTGACATCAATGACAACCAAATTTCCAGCAAAGGAGGTGAAGAAAAAATGCTAGAAGGTGGAGGAAGATGAGAAAGAGGTCCAAATGAAGAAAGGAACAAAGCAAGTGAAGAGGAATAAGAATTTACCTTTAGTTTTCCCATTTTAGATATACCTACTGAGTTTGGAAATGAGTTAAAGATAAAAAATATTCCACCTTCCGTTCTGCCTAATTTCTATGGTATGCATTCTAAATATCCTAATGCATTTTTGTTTCAATTTGATATTTTATGTCAAACATATGGGTACACTAATGATGCTTACAAACTGTGACTATTTCCTACCACTCTAAAAGTATCTACATTAAAGTGGTTTATGGGACTAGGTGAAAGTACGATAGAACATTGGGACACCCTAAGGAAGATATTTCTTAATAAATATCAAGCCTACTGCAGGCCAAGGGATTCAAAAGAAGGCATTTTCAAGATGGCACAACAATAATAAGAAAGTTTAGAGGACTACCTGGAAATATTTTTGTATAATTTGCAAAAACTGAACCATAGTTATTTAAATTTTGACCTTATTCGTACCATATTTTTAAAAGGCATCCATGATGAATTTATTGATATTCTTAATCTCATAGTTTCTTGTGATATATCATCCTTACCATTTGAAGAATTGTTTGAGAGGAAAATCCAAGGCTAGAAAAGGACAAAGAGATGTTCTAACAAAAGGCACTAAAACAACATGAAGTATTAACAAGAATGAAATGTTAATTTGTTGGAAAAGTTCAAAACTGAACTTCTTTGTATGTTAAGTTCTCAATTTGATGCTTTTAATGCCAAGAAGGAAGCAAGAGGAAACTAACACTTTAGCCATTTTTTGTCTTGATTGTAGAGGAAAGCATCCTAAAAATGAATGTCCACTAAAGAAGGTTCATATTTGTGCAATTTTTTCATAAAAGTAGGTGACAGAGGATTGCCCCTCACTTCCCAAAGTTAAAGTTGTGTTCAAAGGAGATAATGAACAAGAAAAGGCACTTTACAACATTTCCCCTAGGTGACCATGGAAACCAAGGCCAACAGGCATGTCACAATATCCTTCTAATCAATTTGATGCATTTCCCACTTAGAGTCTTGCACAAACATATTGGAGTGCTCCCATGCCATGGCAATCATGGCCTTCACAAGAAAACTATAATCATACTTATCAACGAAATTGGAGAGGTAATAACCATGGTAATCAACCGCCCTAAAATTTTCAGCAACAACAATGTTCACCTCAATATCATCCACACCATTCTTATCCACAACAATATTACCAACAAAAACAATTTTACCCCCAAAACAACAATATCAATCAATTCCACAATATATTGGATCTATTCAACAACCGTTTCCATCAATTCCACCACCTCAATTAACTCAATCTCAAGCTCTACAAATTCCTTCAACTCAAAAACCCCCATGGCCTACACAAATTCCTTCCCAACCAGTAGAAAATCTAAACAATCAAAAGGAAAAAGTTGTCTACAATACCGAAGTGGACAATTTTCCTACTTATGTTATTGCTCATGTAGTATTACATGAATTTCCTACACAATTATAGGAAATAAATTTGTTCTCAAGTAAGGTAATAAATCATAAATCACCCATAATAATTGAAGAAGAGGTAGAGGAAATCCAGTTGGATAAAAATAACGCAGCAATAAAACAATCATTCATACCACAAGAAAAGACTCAATCCTTTAAAAAAACACCTTTTCCTGAGATATTGTTGATAGAAAAACAAGAAAAACTTGAAATTTTACCTAAACTTGATATTTTACAAGAATTGAAAAACAATTTTATAAAAATTCCCTTATTTCAGGACATTAAAGAGATCCCCATATATGCTAAAACAATGAGGGAATTGTGTAAGAAAAATATTGGGAAGAAAAGAAAGGATCCACAAACTGTACAAGTGATTGGGAAACTAGTCAGTTTGATAGTCACCAAAAATATTTTAGAAAATCATGTTGACCCTGGGATTCTAGTCGTTACAATATTTGTTAACAACTTTATATCCCAAACACACTCAGATTTAGGCACAGAAATAAACATCATGACATTAGAAACCATGCAAAATTTAAACATTGCCAATATCATACTAACCCCTATGATTCTTGAACTAGAAGATAGATTAAATATTAAACCAGAGGGTATAGGTATAGTCGAATATATCACTGTTTAATTGGATTCAAGACAATACCCTATAGACTTCATGATTCTTGAACCCAAATCCAATTTGGGTGGACATCCTCTAATCTTGGGTAGACAATCGTTGGTAATAGCTAACACATACATTAGTTGTCGATCACGAGACATGATGATTACAAATGGAGACAAAATAAAACACATTACACTTTATCCCCCAACTAAATTAGTGAATGAATTAGAGAAATTTAAATGTTTATAAGAAATAGACACCGATAATGAAATAATTGAGCTAGTTTTAACCATTGCACAAGCTTTGAACCTTAAGGAAAATAAAAAAGAAAATCAGTTCAATCATTTTATTTCTCATTCTGATTTTCCTCCATATTTCAGGGGGCATGCAATAAATTCTGAACCATCTACATCTACATCATCTTCACAATCTTCATCATCAAAATTTGAACATTTTTCTGTTAATTATCTTGTTGGGAATAATTTTTAGGAGACATGTACAACAAATAGCTTAAAATCTTTATTTCAAACCATGTTTCCTATAAAATCTATAACAAATTCCTGCAATAAAGTTATAGAATTGTTTCCTGGGAAAAGATTAAACATTAATTTTGATCTTGACGAGTTACAACAGAAAAAATTGATTTCTATTTTGCAGAATTTTTCTAAATATTTTTCCTATGAATACACTGACATGTAGGGTATCCATCCAAATACTTGCACCCATTACATATATACAGGAAAATATTAAACCAGTCTAACAACCACAAATATGAATGAACCTAGCCTTAAAAGACACTGTAAAAGGGGAGATTAAAAAATTATTAGACGTAGGTTTCATATACCTTATATTAGATAGCCAATGGGTTTCACCCTTGGTAATAGTTCCCAAGAAAAATGGAAAATGGAGGGTATGTGTAGATTACCAAGAACTCAATAAATCCACATTAAAATAACAATTCCCTTTACCTTTCATAGACCAAGTCCTAGACACATTGGATGGAAATAAATAATTTTCCTTCCCCAATGGTTTCAGTAGCTATAACCAAATAAGAATAACACGTGAAGACCAAGAAAAAACAACATTTACTTGTCCTTGGGGAACTTATTCCTACAAGGTATTACCCTTTGGACTTTGTAATGCACCTACCACATTTCAAAGGGAAGTCTTGGTTATTTTTGCTGATTTAATAGATTATTGTGTAGAGGTGTACATGGAAGATTTTTTAGTTTATGGGGATACCTTTGTGGAAGCTTTAGATAGCCTGGAAAAAGTTTTAAATAGGTGCCAAGAAACACGCCTTTCCTTAATCAATAACAAATGTTTTATGATGTATAATGAATATATTGTACTTGGTCATCATGTTTCGATTGTAGGTATTAAGGTAGATCCAACGAAGATTATAGTGACTGTAAATTTACCAAATCCATCCACTCAAAAGGATGTGAGGAGATTCCTTGTTCATGTAGGGTAATATAGACAATTTATCATAAATTTTACTAGAATTTCATCTCCTTTATTTAAATTGCTTGCAAAAGATGTAGAATTTTATTGGGATACTAACTGTCAGGTTTACTTTAATGCATTAAAAGAAAAAAATTCTACAACTTCGGTATTGAGAGGGCCCAATTGGAAATTTCCTTTTCACATATATACATATGCCTATGAGATAACAATAGGAGTAGTTTTGGAAAAAAAATAAAAGCATCCAAATTATGCAATGTATTTTGTCAATAAAAACCTAAATCCTACTGAACTCAACTATACTATTACGGAGAAGGAATTCTTGGAAGTCATTTATGCAATAAATAAATTTCAACATTACATTACAGGATATGAGATTTTTATGCATACTGACCATTGTTCCATGGTCTACCTTATGAATATACCAATAATGAACGAAAAAATAACAAGATGGCTTCTCCTATTGCGGGAATTTAATATCACTATTTTATATAGGCCAGGAAGGGAAACTCTAGTAGCAAGTTAGCTTTCCCATATCAACAATCCCAGTGAGTCAATTCATGTAGTAGACACTTTTACCAATGAAAAATGATTTACAATTTCTATTAAATCTCCATGATTTGCTGACATTGTGAATTATTTGTCCACAAGAAAATTTCCACTACACGTTTTAGCAAAGGAAAAAAGAAGGTTATTAGGAAGAGTTTTAAATATTGTTGGATTGGAGGGGACCTTTTCTACACAGGAGCATATCTGATCATCTGTTGATGTGTTAGAGAGGATGAAATGTTTGATATCTTGAAGGAATGTCATGATGAGCCTTGCGATGGGCACTTTTTAGACAAAAAGACAACCTACAAAATCCTTCAGTTGGGATACTATTGGACCTTTATTTTTAGAGATACCAAAAAATACGTGGGGAGATGTGATAGTTTTCAAAGGATGGGTCATCCTATTGCATCCAACAAAATGCCATTTCATCCTCAAGTCCTTGTAGAACCATTCGAGAAATGAGATATAGAATTTGTAGGGCCCATTAATCCATCATAAAAAAGGAAGATGTATATTTTATCTTGCAAAGATTATGTTACAAATGGGTTGAAGCAAAATATTTTCCATCTGCTACTGAGAATTCGGTAGTAAATTTCTTGTTTGAAGATATTTTGTTTGATTTGGAGTACCTAGAGATATTGTTACTAACCAGGGGGCACAATTCACTTCAAAGTTAGTTCATTCTATTGTGCAACAATATAAAATAAAACACTGGAAGTCCACGCCATATCATCCATAGGCCAATGGACAAGTTGAATACACAAATAAGGTTTTAGAAGGAATTTTGACAAAGACATTTCATCTCCATCAGACATATTGGGCAGAGAAACTTCTAGAAGCCTTATGGGCATACAAAAATACATGGGAAAATGCCATAGGTCACACCCCTTATGAATTAGTATATGGAAAGGAGGCACTTCTCCCCATTGATTTTTAGGTAAATACTTTCAAAATTGCATCAAGATTAGGATTAAATTTGTCAGAAGCAATAACAACGATTTTTACAATTAAATGAGTTAGATGAAATTCACCAAGTTTCACTGCAGAAAACCACTCTTGTTTAGGAGCAATGAGAAAAATGGCATGACAAATTTATCAAGAATAAGCATTTCAAGGATGGTGATTGGGCCTTACTTTTTGACTCAAAGTTCAAAAAATTCAAAGCAATTTCATTCATGGTCAATGGCCATATACTAAAATTATACCATAATATAGCCTCGTGAGATGAATTTGTTTCCAGTTTACTTCAAAAATCCAAGATGGAAGTCGTGATTAAGGAAGGTAACTCTTTTACTCATCTTCCATCATATATATGTGTGTGTGTGTGTGTGTGTAAAGAGTAAAGATAAAAATAAGGTTCAGAATGTGAAAAATAGGTTCCTAACGCATTTGAACATGAGAATTACTTGAAAACCAGGAAACTAGCTGGCAGAGTTCACTATTTTTAGCATTGTACAAATTTCCTACAAAATTTTCAAAGAACAATTAGTATAAATTAGTCACTTTTCTATCATTAATAAACACAACAAGTTCCATTTCTTTAGAAGCATTATGAACTCCATTTCACTCAACAGAAAAATACAATCATTTCCTGTAATAAAATAATGAATTCCAGTAATAAAGGACAGTTTCAAATTGAAGATTGGTGCAACAAAAATACAAAATATTCAAAGTTGAACCAGATTACAAAGGAAACATAAACAATTGTTCAAGCATATTCAGAATCATTCTTTCAACATCAACATTTCCTATTAATAGTAAGTTGGTATGCAAGTTAATAGTATTTTAATATTTATTTACTTATTAAAACAAGAGTGAATTCTCAAAATACAAGTTATATTCATACCATTTTCCATATGTTACATGGGTAGCCTAATTAACTATTTTTTAGTTACTTTGAATATATATATTAATTTCTTTCATGATTTCTTAGAACCATTCATACCATTCATTTCAGTCATGAGCAAATTAGAATCAAAATTGACATTATTATGATTATGTGTCAAACACATAATCATATATCATGAATTGATTTCTTCATAATTACCTTATTTTCCACCTATAATCATGACATTAACCATCGACCACCACAATCATATCCAATGCTTGTGCACCATCATTACCAAGTGATGATCATCATGTGAATTTTTATCATTTGATGTAATCAAATGAAAACCGTCATGATTTGATGCTCCAAGTCCTTCATGCATCCAATATAGTTAGTTAAACGATCACATAAATTACCTATTTCTCCTGCATTTTTCTAGTTGCTTTGCAATTTCCGCCTATCTTCCATTTTCATCACCTTAAAATATGCTAGTTGTAAGGATTAGAAATTGGAACCTAAAAAAATCATCAGATAGAATGGGGAAAAATGGTAGTTCCTTTTGTGATAAGATATGAGCAGCATGGGACAACATTTCTTGATTAGTTTCCTACATGCATGATTTTCTTTCAAAAAGTAGGGTTATTGCAGCTATTTGAGAAATTTCAAGGGAATAAAATCTCAGTAACCATGTCATTTGCTGAAACATTCAATGGAAGGATAACTATGGTTGAAGACATAAATATTACTCTTACAGAGTAATTTTTGGTTGCAATCATAGGCTTGGAAAGAAAAGGCAAGAACTAGTTTAAAAACCAATGAATGAAAGGAAAAGGATGGACAACCTTTTTACATAAGTCTCATCAGAATTCAGGTCGGACCAAGGGCATTCTGAGGATGGATCAATGACCATGGAAGGACATATCCTTCTTCATCCATAAATATTTAACTTGTGAAGGCAGGTACATCATAATTTTTCTCTACCATATCCATTTATTACAACATTTGAAAAATAAAAAATCAAAGAATCAATATTCCCAATTTCCTATTGAAGAGTCTGACAAAAATGGAAATGGAAGTCTGAAAAATTCTCCAAATAAAGAGATATTTATGTATCATCATGATTCAATTAAGCTCATTGTATTGGATAAGTTGGAGAAATTGAATCGAACCTAGGAAGAGTTTCTATCAAGAAATAATTTTTACAAAACAAGTTCATCTAGTGAAAACTCAGAGGGGGGACGAAAAAAATGTAAACCCTACGCTAGATATTACAGGATTAAAGACAAGAAGATACCAATAAATAAGGGCTTGTAAATATATTAAAAGGATATTTCTTTGAAACCTAATCCACGAGAAAAATAACCTCAGACCCCTAAAACGTCTGTAGAAAAATCAACATACAAAACCAGACATAAGTCAAAAGAGAAATAAAATCAATCCCCTAAAGAAATTTTGATTGCAGAATCAAGAAAGAAGGGTAAACATTAGTTAATAGAAATAGATTCTAATCCTTTTGAGGAGGAAACCCCATCAAAAATAGTAAATAGAGTCAATAAATCAACATTCAAGCATTTGTTAGTAGCATAAAAAAGGATTGTCGTGGGAATGGAATGAAGAGAACAAGTGAACCAAGAAGATAACATATCAAACACAATAGAGAAGGAGGTTGAGGAAGCAATTTTACCAAATCTGACCAGAAATCTTAGAATGAGAAGCTCATCAAATGTTAAAGAAGATACAATTAAACCACAAGATGCAAAAAAGAATAGATTCTTGATGTAGAGCATATTCTGGAGGAAATACCATTGTTTGAAGAAACCCATGATGAGGATATTCCTAATATGAAAATACAAACTACTGATACATAGGCTATCATTGATGTTCTCACTGTCAAGTTAAAAAGGAAGAAAAAGAAGATAAATAAATTGAAGAAAACATGCAGGAACTAGATACTTTAGACAGGGTCATAAAAATAGAGAACGAGAAAGTTAAAGAACAAAGTACCCAATTAAGAGAGAAATATGGGGGACTTCAAAACAAGTATAAGGCCCTGAAACATGATTCAATTAAGTGGTATGAGTATAATATGAAGACTACACACCAAAACATGACGTTGTTTGACAAGTTAAAGAAGCACAAAACCAAAAA
>JASDQU010240756.1:80853-95534 GCA_032191745.1 Picea mariana
GTATAAGGCCCTGAAACATGATTCAATTAAGTGGTATGAGTATAATATGAAGACTACACACCAAAACATGACGTTGTTTGACAAGTTAAAGAAGCACAAAACCAAAAACAAAGGACCTTCCACAACTATTGTTCCAGAATCAGGATTTGCCTTAGAATAAAAATGCACGAGGACATGCAATATCCTTTTTCTAGGGAAGATGTTGGGTGCCAGTTTTGACCCTTTCACTAGGCCCATTCATTTCCATTTTGATCCTAGAGATATCTATTTTTTCTCACTTCTATCTGATTGATGGAATAATGGGAACAAACAAGGTAATAAGTTGCCCGTTTGTGACTAACTCTTAGTTTTTCTTGTAAATCGTATTAAAATATATTTTTGAAACAAATTGCCTACAATTAGGTTATTACAAGAATTAACCATGTTAATGAGTTATTACAGGAATCGAAGGTTAGCATACTTCGACTCACTCAAATAACGAATTTCCACTTTGAGGAACTTCCTTTATATCACTGGATGGTAATTTACCTATTTTTCCATTCTCATAGAATTTGACACCCAATGGTCAATGCGTGGTCAATCTCAACAAGTAGTTATAGGAAATTTGCAGAATCAACTGCAAATCTGCAAGTTTGTTCACAATATTAGGAACTCAATGCCTACGAGCAAGGGATAAGGTTCAAACAATCATAAGATCTAAGATTCAATTTACATGATCGTAGCAAACTTATGCTAGGAGATAAAAATGAAGATCTAAGCGATATTTATGTAATTAGTTTTGTAAAACAGAATGCATACGAAAAACACCCAAATTCCTTTAGAAATGTATAAAATGAGAGACATGGGATACATAGGGGTTAACAAGACTATTGAGAATATGATCCAAGACATATTGTAACTATTGAATTGTGTTGAAGTTTAATACAATGGAGCTTTGAATTCAATTTATGAGTTAAATTTCTTACATAGTTTGAGTTTTCTTTAAGCAACATATTCTAGGAGGCCCTCCTAGTATGTGTTGTATTTTCTTATTTTTTTTAGAGTTATTTTTTATTAATTTCCTTCATTTCATGTAGCTTCGTATTTTCTATTATAATTTCCTATAGATTGACAATTTTCTTTTACATATTTTATAGACAATGTTACTCTGATTATGGTCATTAATGATTGTTTTAGATATTGATGTTAAAGACAAACAAGTAATTGAATGATATTTCATCTACTGTTCCATACCAACAATCATCACACACACACACACACACACACACACACACACACACACACACACATTTTAAACTAAGTCTATAATTCCTTCATGCTTTTCTTATTGGTACTTTTCTTTACTGCATTGAAAATATTGGTTTATTTTTAGTCACCCTTTTCGCTCATATTCATAAATATTGATCTATGATTTCATAGCTTAGTTTATTAAAACATAGTGTGTTTGCAAGTGAGAAAACAAAGAATTTACTTGTAATGTGAGTCCCTACCAATTGACATTTAAATCCAAGTGATTGTGATTAAAGGAATTAATTTCCATTTGTGATTCTGGCACTATATTGTTTGGATTTTAATAGAATTTTTTAAGTGATTTCAAGTTTTTAGGTGATTTTAAGAGAGACCAGAATTATGAAGTGGATCAAAACCTTCATAATAAATCTATCTCTAATAAGTAGGTCCACACATGTTAAGTGCTATTGATCTCCAATAGGAAACATGTCAAGATCCAAGGTGATGTCATCAACAAGTAATACTCCAAAGAATTGACACTCCACAAGATGTGTATGGTTATCCCCTCCACAAGCCTACAAAGGTTTCAATGATCCTCCAAATCAATGTGCTCCTTCAAGTCCATAAAACTTACATGATCACTTCCCTCAACCCAAGCTAGCATAAGTCAAGTTCAAGCCACCATGCAAGCGATCCAAGTGTGCCAACACCATCTAGGGCTCAATGCTATCCTCCAAAATGACTAGCATTGCACCTCCAAAGAAAGGCCTTCTCCAAGCTAGTAATTCAACCTCCATGTGGCCATCATGAAGAAGTCACCAAGTTTTCAAGGTCTCCAATGCTCCAACGAAATAACATCAAATAAGAATCAATAAATGCCTAACAATCCAATAGGAAGCCACCTCCACATGTGCATTCCCATAAAAAAACAATCAAGGGCCATCCATACACAATGCACCTCACATCACATGAAGCACCCCTAAACATGGTGAAACAATTTTAGAGTAACCTTGAAAGATAACACATTATTTATCATATGTGGATATCTCGTATGGTTTTCAAATCAATGTTCCTTCTAAATGTCCAATAAACTAAAACATCCTTCTTCCCCTAAAATTAAGATTATGAGGTAACAAGTAGATATATCAAAGTGGAACAAATAAAATATTTGGAGGTGGAGGTGATATAATTGACGAGGGTATTCATTGACCCATGATTGAAAAATTCATAATGTGAGCTAACAAGAAACACATGTAGATTGGCATGTTAATTTTATGACATTTTCCAAAGTTTTTGTTTTGTTTAGTTGCATTTGGTTAGATATATCTATGTTTTGGTAATTATTTCTTTGAACCAATTTACTTTCCTTCTATTTTTTTGGAGGACCAAACCATTTTTTTATTGCCATTTGATTCATGCTTTAAAACTATCAAATATGGGGACGAGGATTGAGATATATGTTATAATGTGAAAGAGAATAACAATATAGTAGAAACATTGTAGGGTGATCATTTTCAATGGAATAGAAAAACTAATATAAGGGTTGGGGGTTATCTAAATATAATAACATGAAAATGAAATAATTCACCATGGTATATAAGTTTTAGGTACATGTGGTCCAATTATAACTACATATGTTCCAATTGTTAATAATGAAGCATATTGATTGATAACTAACATCTCCTCCAATATTAGGGGCTGTGAGCGTTAGGGTTTACTCTGGCGTGAGCGTTAGGGTTTGAGGTTCAGAGAGTCTCATGGCAACGCTAGGGGGAGGGATTCCTGCCCCCTCTTCCACGAAATCGGTCGAGGATGCCTTCCGCAGGCTGATTCACAGTCAAGGAAAGAAGTCTACCCCTCCAGAGATTCTGAAATTCATAAAGAAACTCGATGAAATTCCCGAAATAGTCTTACCTGAAGAGAATCCAATGAAAATAGCAGTCGCCCTAGCCAATTGAGGATTAGTGGGTCAGTTTATGGGCCTGTGGCCATCCACCAAAACAACAGATGATTGGATTCAATGAAACTGGAGACTGAATCTAGCGCATGGAGTAACCTGCTACCCAGTAGGAAGAGGTTATTTCGTTTTTGAGTTCATTTCTGAAGAAGACCGAGATATGGTATTCCGAAATGGACCTTACTTCATGGGGATACAGGGACTATATTTAAATAAGTGGACCCCTAACTTTAACCCTTTGGTGGACATGCCTAAGGAAGTGTCGGTTTGGGTCAGACTACCAAACCTCCCCATGCACTGCTGGGACTTCGAATCATTGCAAAGAATTGGGAATGGAGTAGGCAGGTTCATTGACAAAGAAGATAATAAGGGACAGTATACCTGAGTCAGAATTTGTGTGGAGGTCGATTTGGAGGCAGGACTTCTGGAAGCTGTCAAGTTAACTGTTGGTTCTTGGACCCACTACCAGAAATTGGATTATGAGCATCTGTCGTTCAAGTGCAGAAACTTCCAGGAGCATGGACACTTCCAAAGGAATTGCCCCAAACTTCAAACCATCAGGTCGGAGGATGCAGAAGGCTAGCAAAAGGTAAGGAGAGGGAAAAACTCACAGAATGCTAGGAACAGAGACAAAGCGAACCAAGAACCATCCAAAGAGGGTAACCCCATGAACAGTGCTCAAGGAAACCCAGAACCACAAGGAACTCCCACAATAGTTACTGAAGAAGGGGGAAACCAACAGCTAGGAATCCCAACGAGCCCTAGTACTGGAGCCAAGAGCATAAGTCCGAGTAAGGAAAATACCATTCTGAACAAAAACACTGAGACCGAAACAGTGGATGAAGAGGATACTGAAGCAAGTAGCCTGAAAGGATCACCTGACCAGCCAAAACGTGGAAGAAAGACAGAGAAAAAAAGAAGAGAAGAATTGTCATATAAGGAAGTAACTTAGGGCACTCAGCATACAATTTCGGATATGATGAACACTAGATCAGGGTCGAAACAGGGGAAGCCACCGAAAGGAGGTCCCCCACCTCAAACAAGTAAATAATGCAATTTGTCTCCTGGAATTGCAGAGGACTGGGAAGCAAGACAAAAGAAGAGGCCTTGAGGGACTTAATAAGGCTAGCAAGACCTGAAGTCCTCCTAATCCAGGAGACGAAACTTGAGGAGGAAGATTTCCTCCGGGTAAGTAACTCATTTTCGAAAAAAGGCCGAGGAAGAGCAGTAAGCACCCGAGGTGCCTCGGGAGGATTAGCAACCCTCTGGGACTCCTCAAAGATCGAACTTGTAGAAGAAGCAGCGACCACTCATTGGCTTTTCACTAAGCTACTACACAAGGGATCTGGGAATTTGGTAAGTTTGTTTAACCTGTATGTTCCTATTTCAGTTAACGAGAAGAAAGATTGTTGGGATTCTTTAGCTCTTTTTCTTAACCAAAGCAACCCTGTAAACCTTATAGTAGCAGGGGACCTAAACGTCACCTTCTCTCAAGACGAGAAGAAAGGGGGATCGATATTTAGGGACCCTGCTATGGAATGGGTTGAAGACTTAATTTCAGATTGGGAACTAGAATACATTACTCCAATAAATGGGAAATATAATTGGTCTAACAAGAGAATAGGTCCAGGCCACATTGCTGCCAGACTTGACCGTTTTCTTGTCCATTCCTCCTTCCTTTCTCTTGGTCTCTTGGCCACCTCCAAAGTCCTTCCTCATTACACCTCAGATCATAAACCTGTATCCCTTTCTCTTTTCCCTCCTTCAACCCTAGGCCCAATCCCCTTTAGATTCTGTCCAACTTGGGCGCAACATGAAAGCTTCCTCCACCTAGTCCTCCGCTCCTGGAATATTTCCGTCTCTGGGTCCCCATTCTTTGTTTGGGAAGAGAAACTCAGAAACCTCAAATTAAATCTAAAATTATGGGCAAAAAACCTCGGCACACCCATGGATGAAAAGAAAAAAATTCAAGAAACTCTGGAAAGGCACAAAGCAGTCATGGAAGAAGCTCTAGTGACCTAGGAACTCCTAAATATGAAATCTGAAATCCAAAGTAAATACCATAAAATCTTTAGAGAAGAAGAAACATACTAGAGAATTAAATCGAGGGCGCTTTGGCTCCATGAGGGGGACAAAAATACCTCCTTCTTTCATAAGCAAACCCAAGCAAGGAACAATTACAACTTTATTAGCGAAATAAATTGGCAAGACCAAGTCTATACGGACCCTGAAGACATCAAAGAAGCAGCCCACTCTTACTTCAAAGACCTTTATTCAGCCCCTGATCAAGAGGCCCTGGAACTGAATTCCTATCCGCTTTCAGAAATCCCAATTCTGGTTACAGAAGAGGACAACAGAATTTTGAACAAGCCTATCAGCATGAAATAAATCAAGAAAGCAGTCTTCAGAATGAACTCTAACAAGGCGCCAGAGCCGGATGGGTTCACCCCTCGCTTCTACATCCAGTGCTGGGACATCATAAAAAAAGATCTAAGAAAAATGGTAATGAGAGCACAGGTCTGCAATAAACTTGGAGGCAGCACTAATTCGTCTTTCTTATCTCTCATCCCAAAAGAAAAAGGAGACAAAAGTTTTGCTAGATTTAGACCAATTTCCCTATGTAACACTGGATACAAAATTATTACCAAAATAATTGCAAATAGGCTTAAAAAAATTCTGCCAAGGCTGATCCCGGAAAATCAGGGCGGTTTTGTTCATGGGAGGCAAATACTAGACAACATTATTCTTGTTCAAGAAGCTATACATTCTAGTTGCAGAAAAAAGGAAAAAGGCATGGCTGTCAAGCTCGATTTAGCGAGTGCATTTGACCGTGTACGGCATGAATTTCTGTTTGCAGTTATGCATAGAATTGGGTTCAATCAGCGATTCATAGACTGGGTGAAGGCATGCATCAAGGCTCCTTGGATTGCCCCCTTAATAAATGGACGCCCAGCCAAATTTTTCCAAGCCTCCCGAGGTCTGAGGCAAGGGTGTCCTCTCTCTCCTATGCTCTACGTTTTACAAGCTTCAGTGCTCAGCCTTCAACTGCAAAGTGCTCTTCAACGCAGAGCTCTCTCAGGCATTAGAGTAGTTTCCACAGTTAAGGAGGTCAGCCATACACAATTTGTGGATGACACACTTCTACTGGGGGCTGCCAACCTCAAGACAGCAAGGAACCTCAAAACAGAGCTAGATATTTACAAAAACTGTTCTGGCAGCGAGATCAACTACCACAAAAGCACGGTCTATGGCTGGAATTGCAATCCCAGAGAAATGCTGCAATTAAGTCGGGCATTAGAGATGGAAGGAATTATAGCTTGGGACAAATTTGTTTACCTGGGTATTCCAATTTTCAAGTCCTACTCTAAAGTAGCTCATTGGACGCCCATGGTGGACAAGATTAAGGTTAAGATCCAAGCTTGGGGAGCCAATTGGCTCAATAAAGCAGGTAAACTGGTGTTAATGAACTCAGTTATCACTAGCCTTCCAATTTATCAATGCTCTGTTCTTCTCGCCCCCAAAACAATCACTAATAAAATTGACGAGATGCTTAGGAGATTCTTTTGGGAGGGAGGTAAGAACTGTGAAAGAAAGCTTCACTTAGTCAATTGGGATAAAGTCAAGAGACCAAAGATGGAAGGAGGACTAAGTATAAGGGATGTGGCTACCCACAATTTAGCCATGGGAGGGAAGCTTCTTTGGAACATGACCATAGGGAAGAGATCCTGGAGCAAACAACTTCTTAGGAAGAAATACTTCTCAGGGGATAGAGACCGATGCTTGGAGAAGCCTGCAAAAACGAAAATAGGTTCACCGATCTTTCATCTGTGTCAAAGAGCCATGCCCTTCCTCAGGTCTAATCTCACATGGATTCCGGGGAATGGATCAAAGATCAATATTTGGGAAGACTCCATCCTCGGAGACCCGCCCCTCTCGGATCTAAGAGAAATAAAGAATATTAAGGACTGGTTGGTGAATCAAAATTGTAGAATGCTTTGGGATATATCTCATTGGAAGAATGATTCCAAGCGTTCCTGGGAAGGCTGGAATCTAGGTAGGTACCTGGAAGAGCTCAATGAGGAAGCATCAACTCTGTTGGAACTCCTTCAAGGAAAATCACCATTAAGTGCTGAAAGTAAAGACAAAATAGGATGGGGATCAAGCTCAGGGGTTTACACATCAGCAGCGAGTTATAAGGTAGTCTCAGCAGTCCCTTGGGCTCCTCCCAATCCTAGACCATGGAAAGCTCTTTGGAACTAACCCTCAATTCCCAAGGTATACCTCTTTGCCTGGACTCTTATTCATAAGAGTATTTTAACCTTTGATAATTTGAAGAGAAGAGGCTGGGAAGGTCCCTCTCGCTGCCCCCTGTGTGCTCAAGCTGAAGAAACCATTGCCCATCTCCTTTACACTTGTGAATTTTCAAAAGACGTTTGGGGGCTCCTTGTGGGTCCAGTCGCCTCTAGTCTTCCAACTGAGAGCAGGGAGCTTTTTAATGGCTGGCTGTCCCTGTCCCCGTTTGATTTAAAAAAAAAGCACTTGCTCAAAATGATTTGGATGTGGATCCCAAAATTTACTTGTTGGAAGATCTGGTTAGAGCAGAACAACAGGATTTTTAAAGAAGAAATAAGACTGCCAGCTCAGGTGGCCATCAAAATAAAGACAATGATTTCAGAAGCAATAAATATGAATCCCTCCATCCAGAACTCCGCCATGACAACTGAGGAAGAAGAGGACTGGCTCAAGGAGTTTAGACCAACTCATCAGAATAATCACATCCAATCCACTCCTCCAAGAATCAGAAACTGGGAGATCCGACTGCCGGAACAAGAATTCCTGAAATGGAGGTCAACGCTAGACGATTGGTGGCTCCTCTTCGATGGAACCTCGAAAGGGAACCCTGGCAGGGCAAGGGGAGGAGGAATTATTCTTGAACCTAATGGATCAATCAATTTATCCTTTGCCTGGGGTTTAGGCTTTGCCTCAAACAACCAGGCTGAATTCTTAGCCCTCTGGCAAGGGCTTTCCCAGGTTCTCAAGCTGGGCATTAAAGAAGTTAAAATCGTGGGGGATTCTAAACAGGTGGTGGATGCAATAAACCTCAAAAAACCGCCAAAGGATATGAGGTTGGCTCAGTTATACAAAAAGATCCTAATCCTCCTGGAGCAGCTAAATGACTACAAAGTCTACCATGTACTCAGATCGCTGAATGGATACGCGGATAAAGAGGCGAACCAAGGATCACTGCAAAATAAAGGACAGCTGAACATCAATGGGATAATTTCCCATCATCCGATCCCCTAAATGCAGAGTCATGCCAATCGAGTCCTATCAAATAGAAATGGCGTCAGACAGGAAGGACGACAGCTCAATTCACCAGCCGGACAAACAAGATCTAACACAGAGATTTGGCATCTTATTCCACCCGTGAAGAAATCAAGTCGGGACAGGAGGGTTTGTGGTTAAATGGCATCCGTTCAATGCAAAATCGTCTATGAAGGCGGACGAGCAGATCGCAGGAAGCAAGTAAGCAGTGACCGTTTTGAGAATAGCAGTCATGGCATCAGGCTCTAAAACCCCCCTCACGCCACAAGAACGTATAGACTTGATCAGAGCCGAACTGGAAAGCATAAGGGCCTCCACCAATCAGCGCAAATGGGAAACACTTAATTTCGAAATGCAGGATCTCCGGGATGAACTCTCAGACGAAATTCATGTGGGCTTGAAAGATGCGGAAAATCTCATGGGAGATTTAGGAAAGCGCCTCTGTAACCTGGAGCAGAAGGTGGAGGATTTAACCAAGGCATTCAACAAGATCTCTGAAGCATCAGCTGAAGCGGCCACCAATACTGGAAAAGGAGGAGAACGCTAAAGGCGCAGCAGCCCGCCTTCAGTTTTGAAAGGAGCCCCAGCTCAGAATCTTGTTTAGAATTCAATAGTCTTTCTCTCAGTTGTATTGTCTCTAGTAGTAGAACTTGATTGTAGGTAGGAAAAGAATTCTGGCTGGACAATGAATTACAGAGCAGTAGCTCTGAGCTGAATTGTAAGGGTTGGGCAGCCCTCTCTACCTTATTATAAATAAAGCTCCATACCCGTTTATGTTAAAAAAAATAATAATGAAGCATATTGAAATCCAAAAATGAAATATTGAAGAGTCATGAGGAGGGAATTGTTAATAATGAAGCATATTGAAATCTAAAAATGAAATATTGAAGAGTCATGAGGAGGGGCTTGGGAAACATTCGATGTGGATGGAAAAATAAAAAACATATATGCTTTTAAACATTGATTTTTGTTATAAAGTAATTCCTCCTATACCATCACATTTTTAGATCAAAGGTTACCAATTGAAAAATACTACTTGGGAAATGAGGTGATCATTTATGTAGGTCCATTAATTAAGCAATGTTGATTCGATTTGGGGAACCTTCTAAGAGAAGCATATAGGAATAATACACATGAAAACATCATGGTTATATATCCTCTCTATTAATGTATACTATAGTTGCATAAGGAGTGGGTTGTGGTTGGAGAGGTATACGGATCAACTTTATACTTCCCCATATTATAAGTAAGACTATTTTACAAATGGTTATGACATTGGAGAAACATCATTTTTTATTATTATAGAGAAACACAGATCTTTATCTCATTTTTGAGTTTTGTTATAATTGAAACACTAGTAGCAATATCCCTATATATCAATTGAGTTGGTTCATTCGGGGAAATCATATTTTGTGACTGGGGATATAAGGATGTACAAAACTAATTCAAATTCAAGGTTTTAGTGTCATTTATTAAATATAAATGATAATCTAGGCCAAACAGATATGTATTCTATGATAATACATGCACTCCAAGACTGAACACGATGGAGTTTTGAAATGGAAATATACCTAAGGGGAGTTGCTTTAATGCAAAATCTATGATGAACATCGGAGGATAAGACTCATCTAGTAGTCTTAAAGAGAAGAAAAACATTTCATTTCTAGAAAATAATTTTTGTTTCTCCTTCAATGATCTTTGGTTATGAACATTAACCCTTAAAATTGAATCACAAACAAGATATAAAACGTTTTCAATACTTTATTCATTATCAAAACCCTTGAGGTAGGGAAACATTATACAATGATTCCTTTATGGAAGGATCAACTCTTGTTAATTTTCCTCTTCGAGTGTCAACATCCTAATGAGCTAAGCTCTGATATAGTATACTCCAATACATATCTTCATAACGATGAGTCCATCCTTATTTATAGTTATATAGGAAACCCTAATCATAACCAAATACTAATTACCTCATGGATTGTTATAACAAGATTTTTCTCACCCTATGCAAATTTGCTCACAAGGCCTTTTTCCATTTCCCTATGCAGACTTGAAGTCCCTTTTTGCAAATCCCAGAGCTAAAAATAGTAGTTTTCTACATATACATGCCCTAAAAATTATACAACATGCGTATCTGCAGGTTGCACCATTACAACCCGCGTACATCGGGTTTTGTGCCCAAAATTAAAAAATAGTGCCGAGTTTCCATGTCATGTCATGGGATCCATGATCCTTGACCTTCCATATACTGGAAAAATTCTCACTCGGCCCTTCAGTTCCATTTGAAGGTTATAAATGGACCATATCCAAGCTATGGAAAAGAGGAGAAGAATTCAACTTTGAGAGAAAATTTACTCTGGAGAAATTATTCACTTCATATTGAGTCTGCATCCCTTTGTCCTTTTTAAGTCTGAACACATTGTTCAACCCCCAAGCTCTTCCCTACTTGATTGATAACCTCATTTTCTCTCTTATATAAGCTTTCCTTTGGTGGAGGATTGAAGTGGTGGAGGACCACCTGGAAGGGACTTAGTTTCTCGCTTCCGAACCCTGCCGACACAAAAGTTTGTAATTCATACACTTCTGTTGATTACATTTTAATAGAAATACTTTTTTCTCGTCCAATTAATGTCTTGAAAATATTTGAATTGTTATTCCATGGGAATATTTATTATGAATATTGATGTATTGTGCTATTGAATGTGCTAACTTTATATATCATCACCATATCCTTATCCTTGACCTGAATACGTTTTAATACATATACAATGTACACGAGTTTTTACCTGAAATTCGTGCACATACACGTGTTGTCCTTCTGTAAGAGGCGTATATATGCGGTTTTCTTCTGATCAATCACAAACATCATCCTTTCTTGCTTGGTTGTTGAGTTCGATGTTTGATGGGTAGTTTTTTATGGTTGTTGAGTCTTCTTGGGTCTCTGTTATGACTGTTAAGTGCCTGTAGAAGGATAGGAAACCTTTCTTTGCTTGAATTTTTGGGTGGTTCCTTTCTCATCATCCTTTTCATTGACTTTCCTTGCATCTTGGGTTGAGGGTGTGCTTCTTGATATCCTACTTGGTTTGTCTTTGTTTACATACAGTAGAATATTTATATCAAGCTGTTCTCCAATCCTTTCATTTTCATTCTTATATATTGAAAACAAAAAAATATTAAACATTTTGCATTGTTGGCATTTGATCTTTTGGGTTCTTATCATTGATCTTAGTACATGTGTAGAAAGATTGCGTTTTATTTTGAATTACAGAATTAAATTGAAAATTTCATATTGAAAAGATTATCATTTATTGGGAATTGAAGTTATGACTTTGCATGTTATTTATATTCATTTATTTTACTTGCTGAGTCATAACATCATCAGTTTCACTACCACACCTTTTTGAGTAAGCAAGGCCACTAAAAGAAACAATGATAATTTAAAATTGATTAGAAATGATTTCATTTTCTAGGGTACACAAACTAGCTTACGATTTAGATCCTTGGAATAGGATTTTGTGAGTAAACTTTTCCAAGGTTATTAAATCAGCATATGTGTCTGACTAAGGGAGTGGTGAAATACATTGTATAATTGGTGATGTCAGGAGGATCCTCTTACACCAGAGTTAAGCATGAGGTCATGTGAGGTTGGTTGAGGGGATACCCCCCCAATACCTTCTTAATGTCAAATATATTTATGGGGATCTATTCGTATATGGGGATCTTGCTAGTACCTTTACCTCTATTAGAGGCGGTGCTTTCGAGGTTTCGAGCTTTGTTACCCTTCCCATACGGTAGAACTGACTTTTGAATGTTCTCCTGGGCATTAGTTATATCATGGTTGCTTAGTTGCTTGACATAGGTACCACATATTTTACTTGCAAGGGTTATTCTAGAAATACCCTAGGTCAGATAAGGGTAGGACAACACACAACCTTTATGAAGGATTACCTCTCCAAGGGGATCTGAATGACTTGTTGTTAAGCCCACGAGGGCCCTTATAACTGATTCTGATACCTCCAATATTTTGCAGGGAGTCTTAGGCCCCTCTTGGGCGATGCATACCTACTTTAGGGAGGGAGGCCCCTTTCAGCCACTTTATATTTTTTGTGTGCATATTGACATTTTGTTTATTTTGGGTGTGCTCTTTGATCATTAGTTGACCTTGGGATTTTGCATTGCACCGCAAGTTTTCATTATTATGGATAGTGGAGTCCCTTTGACTCCCTCGTTTAGCGCTACCTCCCCCATGACATTCATTCATTTCATGGGGACGAATCCGTCCATGTTTCATAATGGTATGCATAATCATGATACTCAGTCAATACCTTGGGTCTCTTATCATTTTCCTCTTGATATGCCAAACATGCTTTCACCCTTTAAATCCTCTCCCTTGCCTTCTTATATGAATCCTAGTTTTGGATCCAGGGGCATGATGGCTCCTTTTTCTACATCTTCGACTGATGGGAGTCATACCCCTCAACCGAATATCACCATGGGAGGTTGGAATCTCCCTTCTTATAGATCCAATCCTAGATTCACTCTTCCAGGAGAAAGTACTCAAATGGGTGGTTATTCTACTTATTACACCCTGTCCGTATATCCTTTGTCTGTTATGTCAGTTTCTACGAACACTCTTCCCATGGAAGACCTTCATTTATCCTCTAGTATTTTATACGAAGGGAGTCAATTTTATAGTACAGACTACCCCCTTCACGGAATCCCTTCATCTAGGGGAAATATATATCCTCACTTGAATAACCCGTGTCACGCCTTTTTCTCTTTGTAGACATTTTCTTCAATGATGATGCCTTTACAAACCTTTATGGATCAATTGGGAGGAGGATACTGCCCTTCCATGAAGGGAAGATGTGTTAACTAGAATCCTTCCCAGTCTGCAATTTCTCAAAACTAGTCCTTCCCGGGACCTTGGTCTCAAATGCCGCAACTAACCACCACCATTAGTCCAGTCACTGAAAATCATACTGGAATTACATCACCAACCTCTGCTGGTCATGTTGGAGATTGGTCGACAACCTCTACGAGCCATGTTGAATACCAACAACCAACTACTGCAAGTCATGCTGGGGGCACAAATCTAGTCGCCATGAGTCATACTGATATCACATCTCCAACCACGGTTAGCCATGCTGGAGAATCATCACCAACCTCTGTACATCATGTTGGAGATGAACCACTAGCCTCTACCAGTCATGCTGAGAGCATGTCACCAACCATTGTGAGTGATGTTGGGGGAATTCATATGATTGAGAATCCTCGATGTATAGGACATAAGCCCAATTTCCTTTGTAGGATTTGAAAAGGAGGTCATTTAACTCTCTTATGTCCTACTAATGTTGTAGTAGAAGAAGTGCAGTCCTTGTCTGATAACCCTTCAAGTTTAAAGTCGTCTTCAGTTTCCCAACATTCTATTTCTCCTTTGATTGACGCAACAATCATGTCAGTTCAATCTTCACCCAACACTATTCCCATGTTGAGGAGTGAAACTTATTTTGACCATATCATGGAAATTCCTAGTTCTGTGTCTTCTGAACAAAGGCAAGTTTTACTTTCCTCGAGTTCTCTTCCTCCAAGTTTTAGAGAAGTTCCCTTTGACTGGGATGGTCTTGTGGGTTATCAAATTCTTTCTCCTATTCCCTTTCAGATAAGAGGCATTCTTCGATACATCATTGAGAAGGTAACCTTTGTGAGCATTTTATCCCCCTCCACTTGGAAAGATAGGGGTTTTCCCAAGCTTGGGTCAGTTGTTCGTAAGTTTATGACCTTTCACAGAAGTCCTGCATGGGATCTCTAGCCTCCCCCATGATGTGCCACTTAGAAAACTCCCAATGAGTCTTGTTTAAGATCTTTTCTGACTCTCTCAAAAAGAGAAAATATTTTCAAGTGAACTTGTCTCTTTCACACTCATAAATTAGATTTGAAAAGACGTTTGTTTGGTGTAAGTTTACCCATTTTTCAAACCGAGTAGGCTAAGATTATGAAAAAGGACATTTTTTGGTGTTAAGTTGTAATTGCATCTCATTCTCTTGCTTGCATTATTTATCCTATTGTCGGTTCTTTCTTTCACATTATAAGCCTATCACCTCAGTAGTTTGCATCATCTACCAAGTAGAGCCTTGCTTATATCCTTTGCAGCTTGGCACCCTAT
>JASDQU010240756.1:95568-106097 GCA_032191745.1 Picea mariana
TGCCTAACAATCCAATAGGAAGCCACCTCCACATGTGCATTCCCATAAAAAAACAATCAAGGGCCATCCATACACAATGCACCTCACATCACATGAAGCACCCCTAAACATGGTGAAACAATTTTAGAGTAACCTTGAAAGATAACACATTATTTATCATATGTGGATATCTCGTGTGGTTTTCAAATCAATGTTCCTTCTAAATGTCCAATAAACTAAAACATCCTTCTTCCCCTAAAATTAAGATTATGAGGTAACAAGTAGATATATCAAAGTGGAACAAATAACAATATTTGGAGATGGAGGTGATATAATTGACAAGGGGATTCATTGACCCATGATTGAAAAATTCAAAATGTGAGCTAACAAGAAACACATGTAGACTGGCATGTTAATTTCATGACATTTTCCAAAGTTTTTGTTTTGTTCAGTTGCATTTGGTTAGATATATCTATGTTTTGGTAATTATTTCTTTGAACCAATTTACTTTCCTTCTATTTTTTTGGAGGACCAAACCATTTTTTGATTTCCATTTGATTCATGCTTTAAAACTATCAAATATGGGGACGAGGATTGAGATAGATGTTATAATGTGAAAGAGAATAACAATATAGTAGAAACATTGTAGGGTGATCATTTTCAATGGAATAGAAAAATTAATATAAGGGTTGGGGGTTATCTAAATATAATAACATGAAAATGAAATAATTCACCATAGTATATAAGTTTTAGGTACATTTGGTCCAATTATAACTACATATGTTCCAATTGTTAATAATGAAGCATATTGAAATCTAAAAATGAAATATTGAAGAGTCATGAGGAGGGAATTGTTAATAATGAAGCATATTGAAATCTAAAAATGAAATATTGAAGAGTCATGAGGAGGGGCTTGGGAAACATTCGATGTGGATGGAAAAATAAAAAACATATATGCTTTTAAACATTGATTTTTGTTATAAAGTAATTCCTCCTATACCATCACATTTTTAGATCAAAGGTTACCAATTGAAAAATACTACTTGGGAAATGAGGTGATCGTTTATGTAGGTCCATTAATTAAGCATTGTTGAGTAGATTGGGGGAACCTTCTAAGAGAAGCATATAGGAATAATACACATGAAAACATCATGGTTATATATCCTCTCTATTCGTGTATACTATAGTTGCATAAGGAGTGGGTTGTGGTTGGAGAGGTATACAGATCAACTTTATACTTCCCCATATTATAGGTAAGACTATTTTACAAATGGTTATGACATTGGAGAAACATCATTTTTTATTATTATAGAAAAACGCAGATCTTTATCTCATTTTTGAGTTTTGTTATAATTGAAACACTAGTAGCAATATCCCTATAGATCAATTGAGTTGGTTCATTTGGGGAAATCATATTTTATGACTGGGGATATAAGGATGTACAAAACTAATTCAAATTCAAGGTTTTAGTGTCATTTATTAAATATAAATGATAATCTAGGCCAAACAGATATGTATTCTATGATAATACATGCACTCCAAGACTGAACATGATGGAGTTTTGAAATGGAAATATACCTAGGGGGAGTTACTTTAATGCAAAATCTACAATGAACATCGGAGGATAAGACTCATCTAGTAGTCTTAAAGAGAAGAAAAACATTTCATTTCTAGAAAATAATTTTTGTTTCTCCTTAAATGAACTTCGGTTATGAACATTAACCCTTAAAATTGAATCACAAACAAGATATAAAATGTTCTCAATACTTTATTCATTATCAAAACCCTTGAGGTAGGAAAACATTATACAATGATTCCTTTATGGAAGGATCAACTCTTGTTAATTTTCCCCTTTGAGTGTCAACATCCTAATGAGCTAAGCTCTGATATAGTATACTCCAATACATATCTTCATAACGATGAGTCCATCCTTATTTATAGTTATATAGGAAACCCTAATCATAACCAAATACTAATTACCTCATGGATTGTTATAACAAGATTTTCCTCACCCTATACAAATTTGCTCACAAGGCCTTTTTCCATTTCCCTATGCAGACTTGAAGTCCCTTTTTGCAAATCCCAGAGCTAAAAACAATAGTTTTCCACATATACATGCCCTAAAAATTATACAACATGCGTATCTGCAGGTTGCACCATTACAACCCGCGTACATCGGGTTTTGTGCCCAAAATTAAAAAATAGTGTCGAGTTTCCATGTCACGTCATGGGATCCATGATCCTTGACCTTCCATATACTGGAAAAATTCTCACTCGGCCCTTTAGTTCCATTTGAAGGCTATAAATGGGCTATATCCAAGCTATGGAAAAGAGGAGAAGAATTCAACTTTGAGAGAAAATTTACTCTGGAGAAATTATTCACTTCATATTGAGTCTGCATCCCTTTGTCCTTTTTAAGTCTGAACACATTGTTCAACCCCCAAGCTATTCCCTACTTGATTGAGAACCTCATTTTCTCTCTTATATGAGCATGCGTTTGGTGGAGGATTGAAGTGGTGGAGGACCAGCTGGAAGGGACTTAGTTTATCGCTTTCGAACCGTGCTAACACGGAAGTTTGTAATTCATACACTTCTTCTGATTACATTTTAATAGAAATACTTTTTTCTCGTCCAATTAATGTCTTGCAAATATTTGACTTGTTATTCCATGGGAATATTTGTTATGAATATTGATGGATTGTGCTATTGAATGTGCTAACTTTATATATTATCACCATATCCTTATCCTTGACCCGAATACGTTTTAATACATATACATGGGTTTTTACCTGAAATTCGTGCACATACACGCACTATCCTTCTGTAAGAGGCGTATATATGCGGTTTTCTCCTGATCAGTCACAAACATCATCCTTTCTTGCTTGGTTGTTGAGTTCGATGTTTGATGGGTAAGTTTTGATGGTTGTTGAGTCTTCTTGGGTCTCTGTTATAACTGTTAAGTGCCTGTAGAAGGATAGGAAACCTTTCTTTGGTTGAATTTTTGGGTGGTTCCTTTCTCATCATCCTTTTCATTGACTTTCCTTGCATCTTGGGTTGAGGGTGTGTTTCTTGATATCCTACTTGGTTTGTCTCTGTTTACATACAGTAGAATATTTATATCAAGTTGTTCTCCAATCCTTTCATTTTCATTCTTTTATATTGAAAACAAAAAAATATTAAACAGTTTGCATTGTTGGCATTTTATCTTTTGGGTTCTTATCATTGATCTTAGTACATGTGTAGAAAGATTGTGTTTTATTTTGAATTGCATATTTAAATTGAAAATTTCATATTGAAAAGCTTATCATTTATTGGGAATTGAAGTTATGACTTTGCATGTTATTTATATTCATTTATTTTACTTGTTGAGTCACAACATCATCAGTTTCACTACCACACCTTTTTGAGTAAGCAAGGCCACTAAAAGAAACGATGATAATTTAAAATTGATTAGAAATGATTTCATTTTCTAGGGTACACAAACTAGCTTAGGATTTAGATCCTTGGAATAGGATTTTGTAAGTAAACTTTTCCAAGGTTATTAAATCAACATGTGTGTCTGACTAAGGGAGTGGTGAAATCCAATGTATAATTGGTGATGTCAGGAGGCTCCTCTTACACTAGAGTTAAGCATGAGGTCATGTGAGGTTGGTTGAGGGGATACCCCCCCAATACCTTCTTAATGTCATATATATTTCTGGGGATCTATTCGTATATGGGGATCTTGCTAGTACCTTTACCTCTATTAGAGGTGGTGCTTTCGAGGTTTCGAACTTTGTTACCCTTCCCATATGGTAGAACTGACTTTTGAATGTTCGTCTGGGCATCAGTTATATCGTGGTTGCTTAGTTTCTTGACATAGGTACCACATATTTTACTTGCAAGGGTTATTCTGGAAGTACCCTAGGTCAGATAAGGGTAGGACAACACACAACCTTTATGAAGGATTACCTCTCCGAGGGGATCTGACTGACTTGTTGTTAAGCCCACGAGGACCCTTATAACTGATTCTGATACCTCCAATATTTTGCAGGGAGTCTTAGGCCCCCTTTGGGCGAGGCATACCTACTTTAGGGAGCGAGGCTCCTTTCAGCCACTTTATATTTTTTGTGTGCATATTGACATTTTGTTTATTTTGGGTGTGCTCTTTGATCATTAGTTGACCTTGGGATTTTGCATTACACCACGAGTTTTCATTATTATGGATAGTGTAGTCCCTTTGACTCCCTCGTTTAGCGCTACCTCCCCCATGACATTCGTTCATTTCATGGGGACGAATCTATCCATGTTTCATAATGGTATGCATAATCATGATACTCAGTCAATACCTTGGGTCTCTTATCATTTTCCTCTTGATATGCCAAACATGCTTTCACCCTTTAAATCCTCTCCCTCGCCTGCTTATATGAATCCTAGTTTTGGATCCAGGGGCATGATGGCTCCTTTTTATACATCTTTGATTGATGGGAGTCATACCCCTCAACCGAATATCACTGTGGGAGGTTGGAATCTCCCTTCTTACAGATCCAATCCTAGATTCACTCTTCGAGGAGAAAGTACTCAAATGGGTGGTTATTCTACTTATTACACCCTGTCCGTATATCCTTCGTCCGTTATGTTAGTTTCTACAAACACTCTTCCCATGGAAGACCTCCATTTATCCTCTAGTATTTTATACGGAGGGAGTCAATTTTATAGTACGGACTACCCCCTTCACGGAATCCCTTCATCTAGGGGAAATATATATCCTCACTTGAATAACTTGTGTCACGCCTTTTTCTCTTCGTAGACATTTGCTTCAATGATGATGCCTTTACAAACCTCTATGGATCAATTGGGAGGAGGATACTACCCTGCCATGAAAGGAAGATGCGTTAACTAGAATCCTTCCCAGTCTGCAATTTCTCAAAACTAGTCCTTCCCGGGACCTTGGTCTCAAATGTCGCAACTAACCACCACCATTAGTCCAGTCACTGAAAATCATACTGGAATTACATCACGAAACTCTGCTAGTCATGTTGGAGATTGGTCGACAACCTCTACGAGCCATGTTGAATACCAACAACCAACTACTGCAAGTCATGCTGGGGGCAAAAATCTAGTCGCCATGAGTCATACTGACATCACATCTCCAACCACGGTTAGCCATGCTGGAGAATTATCACCAACCTCTGTACATCATGTTGGAGATGAACCACTAGCCTCTGCCAGTCATGCTGAGAGCATGTCACCAACCATTGTGAGTGATGTTGGGGGAATTCATATGATTGAGAATCCTCGATGTATAGGACATAAGCCCAATTTCCTTTGTAGGATTTGAAAAGGAGGTCATTTAACTCTCTTATGTCTTACTACTATTGTAGTAGAAGAATTGCAGTCCTTATCTAATAACCCTTCAAGTTTAGAGTCGTCTTCAGTTTCCCAACATTCTATTTCTCCTTTGATTGACGCAACAATCATGTCGGTGCAATCTTCACCCAACACTATTCCCGTTTTGAGGAGTGAAACTTCTTTTGACCATATCATGGACATTCCTAGTTCTGCGTCTTCTGAACAAAGGCAAGTTTTACTTTCCCCAAGTTCTCTTCCTCCAAGTTTTAGAGAAGTTCCCTTTGAATGGGATGGTCTTGTGGGTTATCAAATTCCTTCTCCTCTTCCCTTTCAGATAAGAGGCGTTCTTCGATACATCATTGAGAAGGTAACCTCTGTGAGAATTTTATCCCCCTCCACTTGGAAAGATATGGGTTTTCCCAAGCTTGTGTCAGTTGTTCGTAAGTTTCTGACCTTTCAAAGAAGTTTTGCACAGGATCTCTAGCCTCCCCCATGATGTGCCACTTAGAAAACTCCCAATGAGTCTTGTTTAAGATCTTTCCCGACTCTCTCAAAAAGAGAAAATATTTTCAAGTGAACTTGTCTCTTTCACACTCGTAAATTAGATTTGAAAGGACATCTGTTTGGTGTAAGTTTACCCATTTTTCAAACCGAGTAGGCTAAGATTATGAAAAAGGACATTTTTTGGTGTTAAGTTGTAATTGCATCTCATTCTCTTGCTTGCATTATTTATCCTATTGTCGGTTCTTGCTTTCACATTATAAGCCTATCACCTCAGTAGTTTGCATCATCAACCAAGTTGAGCCTTGTTTATATCCTTTGTAGCTTGGCACCCTATACCCAAGAGGAAACATTCCCCTGAGTGCCCATCTTCTGCATGCACCTCCTTGCATTGAGAATAGGTATGTTCCACTGTTGGAACTAGTTGCTTACTTGCGACACTCATTTCCTCCTCTATATCATAACATTCATTTGACTATGAAAAAAAAAAAGACTGGCCAGAAAAGAATATTATCTTATATTGGCAACAGTCGTGTCACCTTTGAACTGAGCACAAACTTTTGAGTCCACGTGTTATCAAAATTTTGGGTTTAGCATGACCTTAGGAAGTTGAGCTCATTACTTAGAGTTTACTCCCCCGAATGGTTACTCTTCCAGTCCCTATGAAGATTTTTATTGGTGCCTCCTGCATCACAAAGTTTCATCATTGAGTCTATGCTGCCATAGTCTTCCATATGTCTCATGCTCTTGTTCAAAGGATGACTATCAATCTATGTCATCCATTCCTTAGAACTCTTTACTTTTCATGTCAGCCATACCCTCAGTGTGTCTCATAGTTACACGAATATGTATTCATATCATGCACCCGGGTCCTACTTTCATCATTTCTAGGTAACCTTGAACCCAATAGTCTACATTTCATTTGTCATTGACTGGGGAGTTTCCCTTGTGTTCGATGACAAAAAATCTATTCACACATTGGGATTCATGTAGTGTCTTGGATTCCATTAGACTTATTGGTGGTTTCCTCACCTTTTTCATCATTTTTACTTATTGGTTTCTATTCAGAGGGTCTTTTTTGTGTACCGCTTGCATCTGGCACACGCGAATGACACATAGGGTCATTAGTTCATGAACATGTTCTTCATCCAATTTCTTCCAAATCAGCAAGCTCCTACTTTGTACTTCATGATGAATGATGAGAGATACCTCAATGCTCTCTTTTCAATGAGTCTCCTTCCATCGACTTCATCCCATCTATTCTAGAAATGAGACCTAGAGTCCTATGAGTATTTAGAGGCTTGTAGTAATTAGTGGAAGGTTCTCCCGCCATCAACAGTGGGGAATACATCAATGTATTCTTCAAGTGTTCGACCTTGAAACATTTATTCACACTTGTGAGAATGTACTCGGTGCCTTGATACCCACTTTCATTATCGATATGTTGTCTCGTGTTTGTTAACGGTATACCTTAATGATCGGTAATCAAACAAACTCTAATCGTGTTCGAACTCAACTCCTTTATTCACATGATGTATAATTTCACCTTTGGCAGATCGTGTAGAAGACTTGAATACATCAATTCATAGTCACAACTTTTCTGAGCTATTGCTATATTTCATTGGACTAGTACCTATGTGACTTCAGTGATCATGGGAGATCAGATTGTACTCCATTGTATACAAATATCTTCAGATTGATTTTGAGACTGGTTTTACTGGGCCTTGTTCGTGACTATGACAACCTTTGGAATATAGCCACCTTTGTATTGCCTATTCATGGCCATGAATAACTGTTTGGTATATTTTCACATGGATCTGTAGTGTAATTCAAATTGGCAGCCATGTGCGCAAAGTCAATACATATTGTAATATTCTCTTGAGAAACTAGTTCTTCCAGCTGGGTCTCCATTACTCCACTTCTATGTATTATAATGTATTTCGGCCATCGCAGATACTCCTCTGACCTCACACATTAGGGGTCATCTGTTATAGCAAGATTTTCCTCACCCTATGGTAATTTGCTCAGAAGTCCTTTTCCCATTTCCCTATGTAGACTTGAAGTCCCTTTTTGCAAATCCTAGAGATAAGAACAACAGTTTTCCACATATACGTGCCCTAACTATTATACAACATGCATATACGCAATTTGCACCATTAAAACCTGTGGACATTAGGTTTTGTGCCTAAAATTAAAAAATAGTTCCAGGTTTCCATGTCATGTCATGGGATCCATGATCCTTGACCTTCCATATAATGGAAACGTTCTGACTCGGCCCTTCAGTTACATTTTAAGTCTATAAATGGGCCATATCCAAGCTATGGAAAAGAGGAGATGAATTCAACTTTGAGAGAAAAGTTACTCTGAAGAAATTATTCACTTCATATTGAGTCTGCATCCCTTTGTCCTTTTTAAGTCTGAACACATTAGTCAACCCCCAAGCTCTTCCCTACTTGATTGAGAACCTCATTTTCTCTCTTATATGAGCTTGACTTTGGTGGAGGATTGAAGTGGTGGAGGCCCAGCTGGAAGGGACTTAGTTTCTCGGTTCTGAACCATGCTGACACAGAAGTTTGTAATTCATACACTTTCGTTGATTACATTTTAATAGAAATACTCTTTTCTTGTCCAATTAATGTCTTACAAATATTTGAATTGTTATTCCATGGGCATATTTGTTATGATTATTGATGGATTATGCTATTCAATGTTCTAAATTTATATATTATCACCATATGCTTACGCATCTTGGTTGTTGAGGAAAAGTTGCAAGTGTATTGCTTTGAGTCAAGTGCTCAATGATGGACTTCATCGAACGTTTGGATGAGGTAGGCTCTTTATCTTGTCTTGTTAACATATTTTCTTATATAGCATACTTGAGATTAGAGTTGATTTATGCAGTCATTTCCGTTTTTTGTGGTTTACCCCATGCCATAGAGAGATTTTTCTCGTAACATGGATCTTATTTAATGAAGACACATTAAATTTATTCAAGGATAACTACGTAGTGGGCCTTATTTAATGATAACAAAAACAGTGGACCTAGTCCACCTTATATTGAATGGACAATGTACCTGCATTATTACTCTAATGGGTCCTTTGGCCCTTAATTATAACCCTAGGGAGGGTCCTATCATTTAATCCCCCTTCGAAACATGTTTCCCTCAATGCTTGTAGTGAGGATGTACAACCATAAACTAGGGTCTCATTATGGATGTCAACTAGAAAACTAAAGTAGTCCAGGAATCCAAGGTCCCATGTATAAGTTCTAGCTGCAACAATGAATTAGCCTAAGAAGCTCGTCCATAAACTTGAGTCTCATGTCTCAGTGCTCATGCTAACTCCCAACTAATGACACCTAATATTAGTGAATAGTAGAGTACTATGCTCCAATTTCCCACCATGATCATGCCAATCTAAATAAATAGAACCATCCATGTACCAAATTTTATCCACTTAATTGTTAAAGGTCAATTGTGGATCTAGAATAAATGCTACCACTAGAGATTATGCAAAATGAAAACAATAGTCATAACTTTCTCTTTAATTCCCTCAATAATGCTATCTACATAAGGTGGAGTAGAGTCATCAATTAAAAGGTGAAAGTAGTTGTATTCATAGAAATAAAAATTGTGCATATATTGGTTATCACAAGCATACTCTAAATCATACCAGTCATGTATGTCTCTAGTATACTCTCTTTTGATGATAGGACATGTCTCATCAATGATACAACACTCCTTGTATTCTTGAAATCCCACCTTCATACCTTGCAAAATTAATAAAACCTCCAGAAGCTTGTTGCAAATTTTCCTAAAAATTCTTCAATGGTCTTAATATCATAATTTTGATCCTTCCATTCCATGTTGCTCAACATTTACATTTTTTGGTTTTGCCAGGGTTTTGAGGGTAGAAATTCACAAGGCTTTTAATGTGCTAAATATTGAGTGAAAGTATATCATATAATATGCCAAATCAAAGCCCACAAAAACCTCTATTCAATGGCATCGGTTTGGCTACAATATCGGTACTCTATTAAAAGTTCATTTTTCCACAATATTCATGGTCTTCATTGAGAAAAACCTTAAAAGAGATGATCTTAAATTAGCGTTGTATCTTCACTTCCTAGGATCTAATTTGAATGATTTTCTTTTTTTAATGGGGTGCCTTTTGGAGAGGGAATTATACATGCAATTCGTTTCTTCAAATTTTGCACAAAAATCTACAGGAATGGATCTAAGTGTCACGACCTTATTTTTCTTCATAAAAAATTGCAAAAAGAGAATTTATTTCTTTCTTTATTTTTGGTCTAATAAATATCTTTGATACCAATTATGTATGATCCTTAACCCTTAAAATTGGATCACAAAAAATATATCAGAAAATTTGATGCTTTATTTAATATCAAAACCCTTAAAATAGGGCAACACCATACAAGGTTCCTTTTATGGAAGGATCAATTCTTATTCATTTGCCTCTACAAGGGGGAAACCCCCTGATGAACTAAGATCCAATACAATATAATCTAGTACATATCTTCATAAGGAGGAACCCTTCCTTATTTATATCTATATAGGAAACCCTATTCATAACCAAATACTAATTACCTAGAAGACCCTCTTTAATGAGGCCACATTACATTTATTCAAGACTACCTAGTGGGATTTATTTAATGATAACAAACATAGTGGACCCAATATACCTTACATTGACTGGAC
>JASDQU010240757.1:44866-55929 GCA_032191745.1 Picea mariana
ACTTTGAACATACCCACAAGAGTGACTAGATCCTCGATGGTGAGTCCTTTCTCTACAAATTTATGTTTATGCAAACTAACAAAGTCTAACGATGATGGGAGGTTATTGGTAACGTTCAAGGGGGATGAAACCAATATGTCTCTCATTCCACTTGGCACAACCTAGTTCGTTCCCTTAGCCTGTATATCAAAATTAGTCAAATCAATACTCTTCTTGTCATCACAAGATAATATACAAGGAATGTAAACACAAATGTCCTTGGAAAAAGCGACGTCGAACCGGAGTCCCAACATCCCCTTGATGGTGCCCGCGTACCTTTGCATGTACATCTTCGTTGACTCGTCTGACCAAAGTCTCTGGTTGAACTCCATGACATCATTTTCGTCCCTTATGTTCTTGAAAACCAAGGCATCAAAATTGGTTTCACTTCCCTTATCAAGCATGACTCCCTTGGTTCCATCACCATCAATGGGGAAAAGGGATTGAAGTTGAGGAAAATTGGTCCAGCTTATTGTCGGGTCGATGATCCCAGTAGAAGTGAAGTTGCAGAGTTGATGCATGAAGAATTTTAGTGCATATGCCAGATGGTACGCCCAACTATTTGTAAATGAAGAAACAATAATAATCAAGTCAATATGAAATGATATTGCATTAATATCTATCATGCACATTTATTTGCAAAGACTTTGAACATACTCACAAGAGTGACTAGATCCTCTGTGGTGAGTCCTTTCTCTTCAAATTTATGTTTCTGCACATTAACAAAGTCTAACAATGATGGGAGATTACTGGCAATGTATGAGGAGGATGAAACCAATTTGTCTCTCCTTCCACTTGGCATAGCCCATTTCATTCCCTTGAGGATGAAACCAATTTGTCTCTCCTTCCACTTGGCATAGCCCATTTCATTCCCTTAGCCTGTATATCGCAATTAATCAAATCAATAATATTCTCATCATCACAAGATAATATACAAGGAATGAAAACACAAATGTCATATTTACTAGTACCACTGCATCACGTGCTGCAATGGCCAGTATATCAGCACATGACACATTTCCTGGGCATTCTGCTTCAAGTTTTCTCTTAGCGTCATCAATGACTTGGAATCCTTTCAATCCAAGATTTGGAGGTGCACTTCTATCTGGCAGATGGGTTGTTGATCAATATCGATCCATCGCAACCCAACAACAAGATGAAGGCGGAAAAGAAGAAGCAATGGTATTCAGTAATCAAACCGGGATTGAGTGAGAATAACGCATCATTGAGTCGACAATCCAGGTAACCCAAGTCATTTATTTTTTATAGTTTTGTACAGGAAAAAGGCTTCCTACAAAGTTACAATTACAACTAGTGAGGGATTCCTACAGAAGACACAAGAAGTATAAGGTAATATTTTCGAGAACTTGTAATGTACTGTATTGAACTGCAATATTTCCATTAGAGTTTGAAGTGAGCGTTAGGGTACAAAAAATTATATATTCACTTGTTGCACATTAAGGTTATGAATGTTTAAATGATAACTGTATTGATACATCGATTAATAGGCGATCAACGATGGTTGATCGCCCAACAAATGCTACAGTACCTAGCTTGACACAAAGACTAACAAAGATAGAGAGGTTGAGACAATGAAGTTGAACCTTACTTATTATGCAAGTATAGAAATAAAAGTTATATTAGAGTAATACAATATTCGATACAAATATTTATAAAATGCATAAGAATATACTATAGAGACACTCGGACTTCCATAATGTTCATCGATGAAATTGTCATTTTTTTTTTTCAATATGTGTTATACTAAGAATCAATTACTAGGACAATTGGCCAGCCATAATGGTCTTGGGCAACGATTGTATGTTCGTGCATAAAGTGTCATAGTTTATAATGATTGGATATTTACCTTGAAACAATGATCACAATATCACTTATTGTGCTTTCTTTTGATTATGACAGCATGTAATTAACATATTAATTAAATATTTAACATGACGCACAATCATATTCATTATGGCTGCTTTTGATTATAAATCGTATTTTTTTATGATAAACATTTAATAATCCAAATGTCACATTCCATGAGTTTGTTTATCTTACTTTTTATAGGAAAAAATAAGAATGACATGGGTGATCAAAATAACACATTTACATACACATTGTTGTGTAGGCAATAAAATTAGAAATTAAAATAATATTTATATTTGAAATGAGAAAATATTTAAAAAAATGTTAATAATAATTATATATTTTCGAAATTTGTTTATCCTACTTTTTATAGGAAAAAATAAGAATGACATGGGTAATCAAAATAACACATTTACATACAAATTGTTATGTAGGCAATAAAATTAGAAATTAAAATAATATTTATACTTAAAATAAAAAAAATATTTAAAAAAATATTAATAATAATTATATATTTTCATAAGGTAATGTTAGAGTTTTCGAAAAGTTCCATGTTTAAAAGGCACGGTCACTCCTTCCCTTGAGTTTTTCTATTGTATACCTGCCTCCCATTTACCTAACCTTGAGACACCCCATTGTAATCATAGCTTGAGCATTAAATGTAACTACTCCTTTTCGAAATAGTTTCAAATTGTATTTATGATGTTTAAAACACAATTTTACTTTCTATACCTTTTTCACATTAAATGATAGTATCTTGTGGTGATGCTTTTTATAGTTTTGTATGAAAGAGATGCATAATTCTTTTTGTGTTTAACATGAAATTAATACATTATATTAATTCAATGTACATTTTAAATAAAATATTATATATAAAGAATTAAAATAAATCTATTTTAACTTTATTATATATAGAGATCAAATTTTTTGAAATGAAAACTTTTTTAAATTGAAAAAAAATTAAAAAAAAATTTACACATAAGGATTTGACATAAATCCTAAAATAAAATGGGTTTAGGCTAACACATATTCTCAAATTATACAAAATCATGAAAATTGTTTTGTTTGTAATTATGATAAGTTCTTTACTTATTTATGTATTTAGCCACATCTTTGTCAATTGACCATGATGAAAGTTCAATGTCTAGCTACAGTCAATTCTTAAAATTCTTTTGTTGACTCCATGATTTTAAACTATTTAGTGAAAGTGACCCATTATTTTATGTATGCTTTATAACAATGTGGAAGTTATATTAATTTAAATTTAATGTTTTAAATTTTTAAAATTTAAAGTTTATTTTTAATATATTTTCAAAATATTACATTAATTTTTCAACATTAAAAAATTAATTAAAGTAAAATTATTTTTTTTAAATTAAATATTTCACACTTCACATCATAAGGGAGAATAATCAATTTATAAATTTTTGAAAATAGCAACTTTTTTTCCCAAAAGAAATTGCTCAATTTTATATAGGTATAAAATCATTTACATTGCGCTGAAAACAGACAACGCCAGATGGAACCTGGATCTATACAGAACTGTTCAATAGTCAACAGTGCATTGGATCGCCAAGCGAGCATGTGGAGAACAAAGCAGCCAATCAAACACAGGGGGATCCGGGTAAACAGAGCTTGATCTGTGCAAAAGTCATCAATCAAACTCAGATCTTGAACATGACAAAAACACGATGAGTGAAGAGAAACATCCATTCTCGGCCCATGTATCCAGCCTTTAACACACAGACTTGTGAAGTGAGACCTGGAGTCAATGGAAGACGCGTCTCAACAGTAAACCAGTCAATGCCCAGGCTCGAGCATTCTCCCTCGTGCATAGGCTGAGCGAAGACGATCTCCCCTGAGCCCAGGAGCGAAGCATCACCCTTTACTCCAATATAGAGCATAGATTGGAGCAAATGTAGAAAAACAAAGTTCACTGTGATGGGATCGGGTACATCGAACAAGTAATTATAGTTCAAAGAGATTGATGAAAGAAGTTGGACTCTCCAATCCTCTGTCACAGTGGTGAATGGAGAGTCTGCCCATAGTTTGACTGAGAGCTCTCTTGGAGAGTTCATCTGCTTCGGAGTTGTATGATCTGGGGAAATGGGAATAGGAGATGTCAGAGAAGGAATGAGCCAGCTGAAGAGTTTTGTGTTTCCAACCGTCAACATGGATGGAACGAAGGCTGCCAGAGCCATTTATCCAATCTATTATAACTTTTGAATCTCCAAAGACCTTCAGGTGGTCGAGTGACCAAAAAGAAGCCAGCCAAAGGGTAGTCCATAAGCCAAGAAGCTCTGTTTTAGTGTTCGAGCCCCTTCCACAACAAAGAGACCATTTTGTAATCCTCTTCGGGTGTGTTTTAAGGATGCCTCCTGCTCCGCAACAACGACTGGAAGACTCTGCTGCTCCATCAAAGAAGGCTACTGTGTGGCCTGTCGGAAGGTGCAAATCAATCTCTTTGTGTAGATGAGCCTTGGCTGTAGGCTTCTGCCATTGGAAAGAGGCTAGAGTTCTGTGGCATACCGCTCGGAAAGAAGGAGTAACATTCTCAAAGAGCGCCTTGTTCCGCTCAAGCCAAATGTGCTAGCGAATATGTATTGCCAAGGAAGGTGGAGCAGCTTGAATCATGAACCAGGAGTAAAAACAATCAGATAAGGTAGTGCCTGTTCAGAGGAACGAGAGGGAGAAGTGATGTAGTAAATGCTTCCAGATGTTCTGGGCAAAAGTACAGTGAACGAACAGGTGGTGTATGTTCTCCGAGGCATTCCTACAAAGAATACAAAACCCTGGACCATGCCGACCTTTTCTAAGTAGGATCTCCCAGGTGAGTAGTTTATCAAGTATGCCAAGCCAGAAGAATAATTTTAGTTTTAAGGGGAGATGCCAGGACCAGAGACGGGTGAACCAACAAGGCTGCTTGTCGTTCACTCTATCAGTCAGGAGCGCAACATATACGTTTTTCGCTTGTACATCCCCCGTACCATCACCCCCTGTCCAGATTAAGGAGTCCTGAGCTTCTGAAAGGGAGAGTCCCATGCTTTTTAGGGCTACAGTGTAAGAGTCTAACTCCAAGGATGTGGGTCCGCCGATGTCCAATTCACTACTGTCCAGCCAATGACCAGGGAGGGAACAATCAAGGCTTTCTTTTTTTAACTGAGCCAGGGTAGTGATATTGTGTGACAGCAGAGAAGACCTGAGCTGTAGGGACAGAATCGAGCAATCATCAAGGCCAATAATTTTGTCTCTTCCCAGCTTGATATCTGAACCTGATCCAGGAATCCATCGGAGCCAATGCAGGATAACCTGTGAGGAAGACACCAGTCCCTTCCAGAAGGGAGAAGCCCAGTTCTGGATGAGATGTGGTTTTTGAAGCCAACAAGAGAGAGATAAGTCACCTATATACTTGTCCTGAATAACCCGGTGCCATATATTATCGATGGTAAGTGCTCTCCAAAAAGAGCTGGCCAGTAAAGCCTTGTTGAAAGTGCCGAGATGCTTAAGTCCCCATCCTCCATCCCTTTTAGGCCTGGAGAGCGTCTGCCAACTGCATAGGTGAAATCTCCTACTTCCCACACGATCGTTCCACAAGAAGTTGAAGGATAATCTGCGAAGCAAGGTTAGGATTTTAGACGGGATCCTTTCCAGATGCATCCAATAGACCGCCAGGCTTTGTAGTACCGACTTGACCAGGATGAGTCGCCCACCCAGGGACAACCATTTATTGCACCATAGTCCAATTTTCCGTTCAAAGGTCGATACTATCCAAAGCCAGTCCGTAGACGTGGAGACTCCTCTAATGAGATGATACCCCAAGTATCTAAAACCAAGGGATAGATCCATGAAAGTGTATGGGAAAAGACTTTTGAGTGTAGAGAGATCAGCCACTGTCATACCCCAGTGATGGACCGAGGACTTTGTGGGATTTATAATCAGCCCCGTAGCATTGCAGAAGCGCTGAAGAGTGTCCAATAAGGCTATCCATTCCCATTCATTCGCATTGGAAAAAAGCAGTATGTCATCCACGAACATTAGGTGGACGATGTTGAGGTGAGATGAGACCTGTATACCTGAAAAGCGAAGATCTGTGACAACTTTGGTGAGTAGAAGACTCAGCCCTTCCAAAACTATTATAAAGAGATAGGGGGAAAGGGGGCATCCCTGTCAGAGCCCCCTTTCACTCTTGAAGAATCTGGAAGCCTCCCCATTGATCAACACTGAAATATTTGCACTGGAAACACAGGACATTATCCAGTTAGTAAAGCTGTTCCCAAAACCAATCGAGAGAAGGATGATTCTGAGAAAGTCCCAGTCAACCATATCAAACGCCTTTTTAAGATCAATTTTCATGATCATCGCCTTTTGGTTCCTTTTGAAGATGCTGTGGTTGCACTCATGTGCCACACCGATGGCATCATGGATCATTCTCCCTTTGAGAAATCCAAGTTGTTCAATCGAGAGGCTCCGTTCTAGAATAGGCTTAATCCGAGAAGAGATGACTTTTGCAATAAGTTTATAAACTATGTTGCATAAGGAAATCGGCCTAAAATCGTTGAAGGAGGCAGGCTGATCAGACTTCGGGATTAAAACTAGAAATGTAGCGTTGAGACTGTTATTAATTTTACCTTTGATGCACGAGTGCTCGATCATCTGTAGAAGGTCAGAACCAACAAGATCAAAATAAAGTGAGAAGAATTCGGCCGTCCAGCCGTCGGGTCCCGGACTTTTCTCTTTTTGTAGGAGAGAAAGGGTGGACTTGAGTTCAGAAAGGGTGAATGGATTATAAAGAGCAGCTGCTTCCTCGGCTGAGATCATGTTCGAGTAAAGGCTGGCAGTAGAGATTTTTTCCGTCATAAGTAAATCGTTGTTTGATTTGAAGAGTTGCTCAAAATAAGAGGCCGCTGATGATTTAAGTGCCTCCTGTCCGCTGATGGGGTCCTCATTCTCCTGTTCTATGGACCAGATAAGTTTTTTGTTCCGGTTTAGATTAGCCACTTTATGAAAAAACTTGGTGTTTGCGTCGCCCCATTTTAGCCAGGTCGCCCTGCTCCTGAGGCGCCATCTTTTTTCCTCCGCCAATAGAATGTTGTTCCTTTTCTCTTCTAAAACTTTAAGTGAAGCATCTTCCTCCGAATGTAGTGCCACTGAGTTAGATTTGGAGAGGAGATGATTGATCTCAAGCTCGAGTTGATGCAGGGCGAGCTTATCTGCAACTTGATAAATGACATATGCCTTTTTTCCTTCTTTTTCTTTTCTCGCTATGTCCATTCTAATTCATAATTGTGATGGGACAAAGCAACTAGAGTAACATTTACCCGCCAATTTTTACACGCTTAGTCGAACCTTAAACTTCTCTCGTGCAGTAATTAGTGAGAGAGCAAATTTGGCAATGGAGAGATTTCAGTATCATATGAACTTAGTTTAAATGTTCTATGTTTTTATCTTTGTTTTGGTTAATTTTTTTTTATGGATTTTGTGTGAGAAATTTAGAAAAACAGTTGGAATTTCAGATTTTAGTGCTTGAGATTGTATATAACAGGTGCATAAGGGTTTTTAAAGAGGCTGAATCAATTTATGCATTCAAAAACAAGATTTGAAAACTGTAAAATTGTGATTTGGTCAACAATCATGTTGTCGGATTCCAATAATAATAGCCAGAAAAAATTAAAATAGTAGAATTTTTAGACTATTCCAAATAAAATGGGTCCACCCATCATCTAAACTATGTCAACTAATCAACACTTAGATTGCTTTGTATCCCCTAGAATACGAAAAAGAAAAATTATTCAAATTGTAATTTGAATGGTTCAAATTGCAATTTTGAGTATATGAATAGATTCAATGCCTCCAAATTAGTTTAACATTTAATTTACCATTGCTAAAATTATAGTTTTACATCCAATTAAGAATTTCAACCAATCATTTTTTCAGATTAGAAAAAAAAAACATTTTGAATATTATTTATTCTAAACCAATCAAGGCATGTACCAAGTCAATAAACCTACCTAATTATAACGTCAAATGCATGGTCACTTTCACTTTCCATGGAGTGAATGGATAAAGGCAGCGAACTACAGAATGGAGAATTGAGTGGGATGCATTTGAGTTTAAAGTGGGCCCAACCACCATCAAAAGAGAAAATTGTCGTTTTTCCTCTTCTCTCCACCCACCAAGAAAGAATCAAATGCATCGATTATGGGAAGCAAATCAGAAAGCCCACCGAAACTGGTAAAGTGGTGCGTTTCATTTTTTCGAGATGGAACCCATCGATCAGAAGGTTCACTAGTTTCTTACCATACCCTACAGCTTAAAAAAAAAATCCCTATTCAACTAACATTCCCAATAATTCAGCAAATTCGTGGAACCCAACTAAGTTTTTGAGCCCATCAATGACAATGAATTTGACCTGAGGTAACAAAATCCCCACCGCAGTGAATTGATAAAGCTAGCAGAGGTAACGAACTATTCCATCCACCGGGGGCTACTATCTTATACAGCCATTGGGTGGGTCCCTCCATCAGTGCCCTGTCTTTTATTGTTTCCTCCAACTTACGAACAGAGCCATTGGGTGGGTCGCTCCAACAGTGTCTTGTCTTTTATTGTTTCCTCCAATTTTACGAACAGAGTATGGGTTGAGTGCCCTGTCTTTTACTTTTTCCTCCAATTGTACGAACAGAGCATGGTTGAGTGCCCTGTCTTTATTTCTTTCTTCCAATTTTACAAACGGAGCGGAACATAGGTTGTATTCTTTCTTCTACAACAGAATGAATGAGAGCAGAAGTTTTAAGTGGGAATACACCAACTTAGATTTATCTTAATTCTGATTCATTCTTTTCTCTAATTTTAAGAACAGAGCTGAGCATGGGTTGTATTTTTTCTTCTCTGGCAGAATGAATGAGAGCAGAGGTTTTCAGTGGTAATACACCAGCTTAGATTTATCTTAACTCTGATTCTATCAATTGTTTTGTTTTTCAAAAAAAAATTACCTCAACAAATTTGATATCTATTTGTCCTTTGTGAAGCAGGAATTAAGATAGAACTCCGTTCATTAATATATTTTTTCCATACCGGGAAAACCTATCATAGCTCATTATGTTAATCAGCAGTGCGAACAACCAGCATAACTCATTGTGTCAATCAGCAGTGGGGACAACCATCAATCAGCAGTGGGGACAGCTATCAGTCACTGCTATCCATGGATGCAGGCTCCCGGTTGGTTATTCAAGGATATACCAGGCCACCTTAAATAATTCCCTAGTAGTCCTTAAGGGGACTGACTTTCAATCTTGCATGCCTATAGGTCTTGGGTTTTAGGCTCTTAACTTGTTTTTTTACATGGAAGGAAGACAAATTCTTAGCCAAGCAAAAACAGTTTTAAATCATACTCATAGATCTAAAAACCACAAAAAACAAAACTACATAACATTTTGTCCTATTTTATATAGTCAAAAATGTATTTTTTTTCTCAAAAACACTAAAGCTTAAAAAAGTTCGGAGGAAGAATACAGTATGCAAATTTATCCTTTCGTACACTAAGAAACTATTGTCCAAAAAAATTCTTTCTATATATTTTCAATGAAGGTTGTAACCATCTCACTGGTGAAAAAAACTATTTTCAATGAAGGTTGTAACCATCTCACTGGTGAAAAAAACTAAAGCTTAGAAAAGTTCGGAGGAAGAATACAGTATGCACATTTATCCTTTCGTACACCAAGAAACTATTCTCCAAACAAATTCTTTCTATATATTTCCAATGAAGGCTGTAACCATCTCACTGGCGAAATTTGGAAATGTAGTGCCATATGGTTTTGCATGAATATAAAAATGGATATTCTTTCCTTAGAAACCTCTATTACATTAAGATTATACAATATCAATAATTAATATCTATAATTTTAACAATTCTTCTAAACTTTAAACCATAAAAATATAAAAAGAAAATCTAAATCATAATATATTTAAAACACTATTTTTGAAAAAAAACCTTGACTAAGCTACCTCTTACCGGGTAAGGTTTTATATTTAAAAAAAAAAAGTTTGGAGGTGATCAATAATCTCGTCAAGTTATGGTTAACCATAAAAATGATAAAAACTAGCACAGTCGCTAACTCGCGACTAGTGAACGTCGAAAGGCTTACAGCTGAGGAAATCCAAGGTAGAGGAAACACGTGGACAGTTGATTACGTGTAATTTCCAAGAATAAAGTTGAAGGAGTGCCTGCTAAACTACTAAACATGGTAATCTCAAAAGTTAATTATTTAAACGTGGCAATCAACATTTAAAGTGATTTCTTAATATGATTAGGTAAATGTTAAAAAGTAAACAGATTAACTGATGCATTCGTAAATGCAAGGAAGTTATCAACAATAAATCTGAATCATTGATTTTGGAGGACGACTAAGAATATTTTTGACATCTTCAATGTGTAGCCATCAAATTATAATTTAAAATTAAAAGATAATTAATTGTGCCATCTCCAATAAATATATACCTTTTGACATAAAAATATAAAAATAAAATCCAAATCATAATATATTTAAAACACTCTTTTCCGAGCTTGGGAAAAGAACCCGTGACTAAGAATATATAAAAATAAAATCGAAATCATAATATATTTAAAACACTCTTTTCCCAGCTTGGAAAAAGGGAAAAAGGAGCCGTGACTAAGCTACCGGGTGTGTTTTTATATTTCAAAAAGAACAAAATTTGGGGGTGCTCAATAATCCCACGAAGGCTTTCGCCTATTTCCGCAAGCACCCGGAGGTTTCAATAATGTTGCCTCAAAGTCGGGTTTGGCATTTAATTTCAGATAAAAAAGCGTCTATGGGAGACTGATAGATCCATTCATTTGTGGCTTCCTCTCGTAGAAGACAAAGATCTCAGTATTCCATTGTACCCCCGAGGCTTGGCTATATATAAAATTCAATGATTTATTTGGCTATACAGATCTCACTTCTCCAGATGTTGCACGTGACTTATTATTATTCAATGGTTTTTTTTAACCATAGGAAAGTGTCTCTTTCTTCTTTCAAATGTTGCAATCCTTTATTTGGTTTTCCAAATAAAATAGAGAATTAAAATGGAAAGTTAGGCGTAATGTGGATTATTACTTTTTATATTGCAAATGTTTTTATATTAAAATGAAATGTTAA
>JASDQU010240757.1:64072-78667 GCA_032191745.1 Picea mariana
TAAATTCTGTCACCTAATTATAACGTCACCGAGCAAATGCATCATCACTTTCCATGGAGTGAATGGATAAAGGCAGCCAACTACAGAATGGATAATTGAGAGGGATGCATTTGAGTTTAAAGTGGGCCCGACCACCATCAAAAGAGAAAATTGACGTTTCTCCTCTTCTCTCCACCCACCAAGAAAGAATCAAATGCATCGATTATGGGAAGCATATCAGAAAGCCCACCGAAACTGGTAAAGTGGTGCGTTTCATTTTTTCGAGATGGAACCCAGCGATCAGAAGGTTCACTAGTTTCTTACCATACCCTACAGCTTAAAAAAAAATCCTTGTTCAACTAACATTCCCAATAATTCAGCAAAGTCATGGAACCCAACGAAGTATTTGAGCCCATCAATGACAATGAATTTGACCTGAGGCAACAAAATCCCCACTGCAGGGAATTGATAAAGCTAGCAGAGGTAGCGAACTATTCCAGCCACCGAGGGCTATTATCATGTACAGCCAGTGGGTGGGTCCCTCCAACAGTGCCCTGTCTTTTATTGTTTCCTCCAACTTACGAACAGAGCCATTGGGTGGGTCGCTCCAACAGTGTCCTGTCTTTTATTGTTTCCTCCAATTTTACGAACAGAGTATTGGTTGAGTGCCCTGTCTTTTACTTTTTCCTCCAATTGTACGAACAGAGCATGGGTTGAGTGCCCTGTCTTTATTTATTTCCTCCATTTTTACGAACAGAGCGGAACATGGGTTGTATTCTTTCTTCTACAGCCGAATGAATGAGAGCAGAGGTTTTAAGTGGGGAATACACCAGCTTAGATTTATCTTAATTCTGATTCATTCTTTTCTCTAATTTTAAGAACGGAACTGAGCATGGGTTGTATTCTTTCTTCTCGGCAGAATGAATAAGAGCAGAGGTTTTCAGTGGTAATACACCAGCTTAGATTTATTTTAACTCTGATTTTATCAATTGTTTTGTTTAAAAAAAAAAAAAAATTACCTCAACAAATTTGATATCTATTTGTCCTTTGTGAAACAGGAATTAAGATGGACCTCTGTTCATTAATATATTTTTTTCATACTGAGAAAACCTATCATAACTCATTATGTCAATCAGCAGTGGGGATAGCCATCAATCAGCAGTGGGGACAACTATCAGTGACTGCTATCCATGGATGCAGGCTCCCGATTGGTTATTCAAGGATATACCAGGCCACCTTAAATAATTCCCTAGTAGTCCTTAAGGGGACTGACTTTCACTCTTGCATGCCTCTAGGTCTTGGGTTTTAGGCTCTTAACTTGTTTTTTTATATAAGAGGAGGACAAACTCTTAGCCAAGAAAAAACAGTTTTAAATCATACTCATGGATCTAAAAACCAAAAAGAACAAAACTGTATAACATTTTGTCCTATTTTATACAGTCAAAAATGTTTTTTTTTCCAAAAAAAAACTAAATCTTAAAAAAGTTCAGAGAAAGGAAGAATACAGTATGCACATTTATCCTTTCATACAATAAGAAACTAACTATTGTCCAAACAAATTCTTTCTATATATTTTCAATGAAGGTTATAACCATCTCACTGGTGAAAAACACTAAAGCTTAGAAAAGTTCGGAGGAAGAATACAATATGCACATTTATCCTTTCGTACACCAAGAAACTATTGTCCAAACAAATTCTTTCTATATATTTCCAATGAAGATTGTAGCCATCTCACTAGTGAAATTTGGAAATGTAGTGCCATATGGTTTTGCATGAATATAAAAATGGATATTCCTTCCTTACAAACCTCTATTACATTAAGATTATACAATATCATTAATTAATATCTACAATTTTAATAATTCTTCTAAACTTTTAACTATAAAATTATAAAAAAAAAAATCTAAATCATAATATATTTAAAATATTATTTTTCAAACTTAAAAAAACCTTGATTAAGCTACCTCCACCTCCTACTGGGTAAGGTTTTATATTTAAAAAAAAAAATTGTTTGGAGGTGCTCAATAATCCTGTCAAGCTGTGTTAACCGTAAAACTGATAAAAATATATATAAAAATAAAATTCAAATCATAATATATTTAAAACATTTTTTTTCCGAGTTTGGTAAAAAGACTAGTGAATAAAAAATATATAACTAGCACAGCCACAAGTCACTCGTAGCTCGTGAACATCCAAATAACAGAGTCTTGGGCATTAAATAAGTATAGAACGATGTGCATTAAATAATTGACGCAGTAAGAGCTCTAGACAGGAAAATCCTGCCCAGTAAATAATAGTTGGAGTGACTTTAGAAAATAATACGTTAATCACTTAGAGGTGACAATCAACTAGCCATCATAATAATAAATTTTAAATATGATTAAGTAAAAGTAAAAAAATAAACATGTAAACGGATGTCTTCATAATAATGAGAAAGTTAGTGGTTGAAATCACAATCATTGATTTATTGAGACGACTAAGAATATTCCAACAATATTTAATCTTGTCTATACAAAACTGATTAAATACTAAAAACATATCAAATGTGTCCATTATTAATAGGTGTATGTCTTTCGACGTAAAAATAAAATCCAAATCATAATATATTTAAAACACTCTTTTCCGAATTTGAAAAAAAAACCCATGACTAAGCTACCAAGTGAATTTTTATATTTCAAAAAGAACGAAGTTTGAGGGTGCTCAATAATCCCACGAAGGCTTTCGCCGATTTCCGCAAGCACCCGGAGGTTTCAATAATGTTGCCTCAAAGTCGGGTTTGGCATTTAATTTCAGATAAAAAAGCGTCTATGGGAGACTGATAGATCCATTCATTTGTGGCTTCCTCTCGTAGAAGACAAAGATCTCAGTATTCCATTGTACCCCCAGGCTTGGTTATATATAAAATTCAATGATTTATTTGGCTATACAGATCTCACTTCTCCGCATGTTGCACGTGACTTATTATTATTCAATGGTTTTTTTAACCATAGGAAAGTGTCTCTTTCTTCTTTCAAATGTTGCAATCCTTTATTTGGTTTTCCAAATAAAATAGAGAATTAAAATGGAAAGTTAGGCGTAATGTGGATTATTACTTTTTATATTGCAAATGTTTTTATATTAAAATGAAATGTTAAGCTAGTCCACTTTATAATGAAAATAATTATTATGTGAAGTAATACATTATAATTAAAATAACCTTATATTAGTAAGAGGTATTATTTTAAAGAAATTGATTTTAGTGGTTTGAAATTTATATATTAAAATGAATTAATGTATAGTAAAATTGTTATATAAAATTATATTTATAATTATTATAAAGGGTTTTTTTTTTAGATTTGAATCCAAGATTTTTTAGGAGGAAAGACATGTTCTTAACCATTAGGTTTATTCTATAAAGAGATATTTATTTAATAAAAGAAATCTCAAAGCACATATATATTACACATATCTTATTTAGTAATAGTCATTGTAAGCTCCTAACTTTAAGTGGTGCGCACAATCACTTCGGTGGTCAATGACTAGCATGGATGGATATGACAGATAGACGATGCCCTAGACAAATTGGTTTTGAATGGCTTGGTCCATTGGTAAGGCACACCTTGGACAAGTCGGGTGCCCATGTTGATAGATAAAGTGCATCGCTTACAATGGAAGTTCACACTAAGTTGGGAACACCAAGAGAATCTTGATAAAGGACTTGGCTAGAGGAGGCAAAGAGGGTTGTTCTAGATAGCCTCATCTGCAAACATGCTCTTAGCATGTCGGACACGAGTGGCTTAGAGAGCTTGATGACTTGGGTGCTTCGACTATATACAGATCCACAAAGTGAGGTGGCCCAGACTTGGGGGTTGCAATGGATTATTGAAGTGCCTTCAGGCATAAGTAGTCATGGATCACAACTGTGGAGTGCACTCATTGGGTGTACACCATTGGGCATGCATCTATTGAGCGCACATCCATTGGATGCACTTGGGGTGCATTGTTGGGCGCACTTGGGCACAAATGAATGAACTTAGATGGTTTGGATGTAGTCATGTGCACTCAAATGAAACATGCACACTTGGGATGATTAAGTTGACTGAGATGAGTTGGACGAAGTTTCCTTCAAATGAATTGAGATGCATCGAATGCACTAGGCACACCTAGGCACAGTTGGGCACAATTGGATGGATGACCAAGACAGACTAGAAGACCTCGATGGACACAACATGGCTTGGAACGAATCGATGAAATATTGATGAGAAAGTCACTAAAGGGAAGCAAGTTGTCTATGTGGGCACTTGGGTCCACCTTAGAACAAAGGGGACTTGCAAGGTAAGGTGAGAATTGTATATAAAAAAGGGCACCTAAAGTGCTAAAGCATAAGAAGTTGCAAGAGAGTAACAGTCCTTCAAGGAGTTCTGTGATTTTTCGAGGTTCAAGTTTGGGCATAGTTGAACTAATTGTCTTGGCTAAGTGATAAGGAGAAGAAGATAAGACTTGTAGGAGGCGGGCTTGTGCTTGCATTAGGGGGATGATTGACAATTCTATAGGCTATTTTTCCTAAGTGTAATTGTAGTTTGTAATTGAGTTGTAGGTGGTTAGCCACACTCCTGTATTGTACATTGTAACATTCAATTATATAATAAAATGTTTCAGACCTGCCTTGGGTGCCACCTAGACTTGTGTTGTATTATGGATGCTTTATGCTTGTTGAATGTTAATGTTCCTTACATTTCTATGAATTGGCTAAGTATTGTGTATTAGCTAATTGTTAGTAATGTTGGGATGTTTTAAGACTATAGTTGGATGCATGCCTATTGTTGGATGAATTAGGTATTGTTATATTTAGTTGGGCTTCTAACTTGTTGTATCTTAAGGCGATGTTATGGGTATACCTTAAGTGAAGAGGAATAATCTAGTTGTAGTAGGTGTAGGCCAGTTAAGTCATTGCAGCTAAGGCAAGGCATTGTTGCACGACCTCGGGTGCCAAAACAACTTGGGGATAGCTCAAGTTGCAAAGAAAAATTCAGGCAAATTATAGGTCCATGACAATTGGTATTGGAGTTGTTTTGTGGCAGTTGGTGTTATTCACCACTTTCACTTCCGTATATATGGTATTAGATATGAGTTTGTGAATGTTGGTGCTCTTCACTACTGCAAAAAGTGATTACAGATTTGGCTTCCTGACAATCTTGAAACTTCAAGCAAGGTAGTAAGCCTTGGGATGAGTTGTGAGGCACTTGGGTGAGTGCCAATGGATGGTTCACATGTAGAAGATAATGATGGTGTACAAGATCCAAATATGCCAAGGATGAGGAATAGGCTTGCAACTTTAGAGAAGATCGTTGAGATGATGACAACCTCTCTCTGTAAGCATGGAAAGAAGGAATAATCCTTGGAAGAGGAAATGATCTGCATGTGCCAGACATTCAATATTTTTGTGGATGAATGTCAAGAGATTGTAGACATGATGACTGCAACCTTGAACAATGATGTTGAGGACTGGTTGAGGATAGTGGAAGACTTGTTGAACTCTATCGTGACACAAGTCAAAGACCAAGAAGACACCATCAACATGTTGAAATGAGTTTTTCCCGATGGGAATAGTTTTTCGATGCCTATGACGATAAAGTTCAAGGAACTAAAACCATATGATGGAACTTGTAATGCTAAGTTAGAACATGCAAACCCTTGCAACAACTATCACCACAATAGAAAAGTTGTTGGACTACAAGGTAGAGAAAAAAGTCCAAGGAACGATGAGGGCAGTTTAGGAGAGAAATAGTATGGAAAAAATGAGAAGAAAGAAAAAGAAAAGGAGAATGTAGCTAGGAACATTGGCAAGGACAAGGACAAATAACCAGATGCTCCTAGGGAATAAGGTAAGCTTATTTCTTGTTAGATTTGATCAAATGATCATTATGCAAATAATTTTTTAAAGAAACAAAAGTTGTTCGTTGTGGATCACGTGGACCAACCATCCATTGGTATTTTGCAAGTCTTAGGTGTTATGTTAGAAGATAAATATATAGCAAGAAAGGAGCAAGAATTTACAAGGATTTGCTATGTTACACCAATACTAAATAGAAGATCAGTGCATGCCATGATTGATAGTGGGGTGAACCACAACTTCATGAAGGAATATGTTGCAAGAGAGATTGGGTTGCAACTTGAACTACCACAAACTTCCTTCAAGGAAGTAAACTAGGAGGTGGAAAAGGTGTTTGGTATGGCCAATGAGGTAAGCTTGAAGTCTAGAGATTGGAGTGGAACTATAAGTTTCACCATTTTTCCTATGGATGCCTTTGAGGTTGTTCTAGGGAAACAACTATTGAGGAATATGAAGGCAATGCCTATGCCTCACTTAGAGTATTTGGTCATATTTTCGGACCAAGATTCTTGTATTATCTCTACAGTAAGGAAGATTCATGAAAATATCGGTAGAATGACTTCCTTGACCATGGTTTCTACAACATATCAAGGATATAAGTAGCCTTGTAGTAGAGAACTTGGATGTGTTAGTATTGAACAATGAACTAAAGACATGACTTCGGGAGGAGGCCTTGTGTGATCTTAAATGGACAACAATTTAGTGAAGCCGTTGGTGTAAAGGATCACTAGGATTGAATCCATAGTGGACTCCACAATGAAAACAATGGCTAAATTGACAGATGTCTACTTGGATAAACAAGACATTCTAGTTTTGAGTGGGTAGATGGAGACAATAAAAGATTCGACCAAGGAAGCCAATGAATCATTCACCTTTTATGGTATAGGCTTGAAAATAGACCAAAATGACAAGGATGAGGTGAAACTACCCTGGTATGGAAGGACCAAGGATGAGGTTGAGCCCTCCTTAGGAACACTTGGGAAAGACGATTGGAAAGATGACCTACAAATTGAAATATTGGTGGAAGAAAGTGATGTCAAATTGGTTTGACCATTCCTCTTTTGATTTAGTTGACACATAAGTATGATGATATTCCAAACTCTTCCTATGAATTAATATATTTTGGACAAATTTTTGATGTTAGTGGAGGACTTGGCATCCACTTTCCATTATCTTCTCATTGTTTTGTAGCAAGAAAAATCACTACATAAGAGCATGCAGTGGAGCCTAGTGAACCTATGAGAAGGTGCCTTAGAAAATTTAGGTCGATATGACTTGATAGTTGGGGAAATAGTAGATATCTTTTCTTTGGTCTAGAAGGTCATACAAAGTGGTTGAAATGAGGAAGGAAAAGACTATTTGGGCATGGGGAAGTTCATTTTCATGGGTTGGATATGATGGCTAGACTAGCTACTCAATTAGTTCAAGAAATGAGGGAGATCAATGTATAGAAGCATGAGCATTCAGTCAAAGTACCAATGCACTACTAGGTTTGGATGGTGCGACACTTAGATTTTTTGATAGATTGGATTGCAGTAGTAGTAGGCAACCATAGTAGTGTTGGATCAAATTGCAACCACAATAGCAAGAGGAATTGTTGACAGAAGTTGGGATTATGTTATAAAATACATTTTAAAATTATTATATAAAATATTTGATATTTATAATAGAATAATATATTGCTTTTTAAAGTAAAAGTTAAAATTAAAAAAAATTAAAGTTCAAATATCATCTAGATTTACAATGGAAAATAATTTATATCATTTATGCATAACATTTAATTATATCATCCAATCAAATAATTAATAATATTTCATATAAAATATTAAATATTAAATACTAAAAAAACTATAAATTTAATAATCAAATTATTAAATCCACTATAGATTTGAAAACATAAAAGTAAGTAATTAAAAAATAAAACATGTATAATATATCACTCTCTATTGTCATCGACCTGATTATCTTCCTCGCTTGGCATGATAACACTGTTGTTCTCAAAAATATGTTTTGATCTAGGGTCGTGTCTTAATACAACCACCAATCCCTATCCAACACATCTAGGTAAAAAAACACTTGGTTGCAGTGTTTTGGGAAAACATAAGGTTCCTTAGCTTCATCCCACGTATTTTTAGAGTTGATACATATCATTCCAATATCACGATCTTCCTTTACATTATTTTGATCAAAGGTGTCCCACCACTTGCACCTAAAAATAACACATTGGAAAGAAGATAAGTCCACTCGAATGACCTCTTATATCTTTATGACATAACCTAACTTCCCCTGTATTATGTTTTGATTGCGATGGCTAGCATGACTAGATTGGTCGAACTCGACTTCCAATTCATAGTCTTGGGTGATGTGTCCATCATCAACATCCTCTGTGCGAAAATGATGTCCATATTCCCACATAGATGGGAACAAATGCACCTATAAAAAAGTGAACAAATCACATTGTCAATATGTGTCTAATAACCCGACCATTAAAATATAAAATAATATATATGTACTTACAATTCAAATGTGCATTACAAAGTTAAAAATGTACACAAAGAGATTATTACAGAGATGATGCAACCAATCCCTATGTTTAGTGCATCTCTTCTTCACGCGGGTAACGACCGAATGCACCATATTTCTCTCTAACTAGGTCAACAACGCAACTCTTGGGGCATATTATTGGAATATTTTCTTTTAAATGATTAGGATAAGGCATACTTCTACCATTCAACTGTATGAATTATTTCCTACCACTTTTCCATTTCCTCCTCTTATGTTCGTACAATGCGACCCACGACTATGTTTCCTCCAAATTGTAAAGAATGAATTTAGTGATGGCATCAATTTATGAATTCATTGATGTATTCATGGAATCAAACCAACATATAGTACATATGATATCATAAAAATATACATTATGAAATTCAATGTGAATAGTTACTGTGTAGAAATTTGACAAACAATAACTCACTTACTCTTTATCAAGCACCTTTTCCATTCGTTGGGAGAAGCTCCTCTTCTCTTTTGCCTTCATCCCTTTCGTCATCCCAAAACACTGCACCTGGTGTGTTGTCGATCTTCTTGATGTACTCACTGGCATATTAGAAAGACTCGTATGATATGTAACCCTATGCCATAGACCTCTAGAGTTTTTCCCTTTGACAAACAAAACTTTTCAATTTCTTCATGTACCTCTCTAAAAAAAATATCCAATGACAAGAGACCACCCTGACTAATTCAAACTCATCTACTAGGTGAATTAGAAGATGAACCCGCAAGTTCATGAAACTCGGTAATAGTTCCTTCTCAAACATAAAAAGAATGCCAGCTATCTCTTGACGCCACTGTGGAATGCTAGCCATATGAATCTCCTTTGATGTGATCCAACGTACAAATGCAAATAATTTAGATATGGAACGCCTTAGGTCCTAGGGGAAGTCATGGTTCCCACACCCACACATGAGTAGAGGATAATGAGTAAACACATACAAAATTAATTATGTTTTATTTGATGGCATAAAAATAAAAATTACAAACAATAAAATCATATTTTTGACATATGTCGTACCTTTAGAAGGTTCAAATGGTCATGTGATTTCAACATCGACAAATGGTATTGATGCACAGTGAAGAAACGTCATACGGAAGACCCATATAAAGGAGGCACCTTCACACACAATATAACTTCCTTTTCCAAAGAAAAATCGTCTTTCTTCAAAATCCATGGGACATCACCTTCTTTGAAAGACCAAGAGGGACAAGCCTCTCCTCTATTTTCTTGTCTTGGTAAATGTTTCTTTTTATTTTTTGAAGAAATATGATCTCTTCTCACAGCCAATGTGTCACTTTCTTTCGATGATATGTGCCTCCATAAAGAAGATGATTTTTTTTTAAATATATGCATGGGATCTAGTAAGTGGGCAATCTTAAGATGCTCTCAATATGGGAGCTCATAAAAGGTATATTTCCTTTTCATCCCAATGGGAAATTTGTCAATATAGGTGTCGAAGAATCCTGGATCATCAAATATAGGCTCCACATTTGAATCAAACATTTTTGTAATCTTCTTCTCCTTTTCTCTCTCATATGCTCTAAGAAATTRTGCTAGTGTCATTATTTCAGGTCTTTGGGTTCTCTCTGTTTTACCATTGAAAGCAGATGTTTTTATTCTATAAGGGTGTTCTTCTGGGAGGAATACCCTCGAGCAGTCRTACACTAGATTTCGTAGGTGKTTGGACGACCTAGCCTTCAGAGAAGGTCCACACCATTTACATCTATGATAACCTTTAGTTACAAGACTTGCAAAATTATTGTATACATAGCACGTTATCGTTTAATAATAGAACATCAATAACAATGAATTAAATATGCAAATAAATATTTTTATGTATATAAACAAATCAATAAACATGTTAATTACCAGAGAAAACTCCTAATACTGGATAATCATGTGTGATGTAATCACATATTCCATACAATGTAAAATGCCTCTTTGTTGCAATGGGTCTTGATACATCGTATACATGTATCCCTTCCCATAATTTCTTAAATTCATCTACCAATGGTTGTAGGTATACATCCATATTATTCACTTGTCTTCTACCAGGGACTATAAGAGCCAACATAATATGTTCATTCTTCATGGAAAACCATGGGGGGATATTGTTATTGATCACTACTACATGTCAAATAGAATAGTTGGTGTTTTTAAGGGAATATGGGTTCACCCCATCCGTTTCTATGCTAAGTCGTAGAATTCGTTCTTCATCCTTGAACTTTTCTGGCCATGTATCCTATATATGCTTCATGGCTATTGAATCTGTTGGGATTCGCATGACTCCCAACTCCCAAATTTTGTGCGAGGCATACCATCCATGCAACACAACTAATTATTTGCAACTAAAGAGCCTTTGAATCCTTGGGATTATAGGCATGTGCCTCAATATCTTATGAGGAAGACCATGCGATTTACCATTTTTATTTGATTTATGGTACCTGGAATACCCACATTTCAAACATATATCTTTGTATGCATATTCTCCTCTATATAGAATATAATCATTCGAACATGCATGATATTATATATACTCAACACCCAACATTTTCAACAACCTCTTTGCCTCTTCGTAACTACCGGGAAAAGCATTATCACTAGGAAAAAAATTATCTTTGAATAACTTGCAGTTAGTGGGCAATAGAAATGTACAAGTTCATTTAGCGTTTATAAAATCAACCATTTCTAATGTTGACTGTGTGACAAGATTTCTCAAAACTAATACAAGGCACTTGTTGGTCAATTAACTCAAATTTCAATATTGCCGAGAAACATGTGTTTGACATGTCAAACTTTGCTTTCAAGTTGTACCGTAACGTTGTTGTCCCAATATGAGTAGACTTTGACTGGGCACTAGGTCCAAAGAGAGGTTTGGTGGAAGAAAATTTCAGGATTTTGAAAATGGTATAACTGATATGAGAATCATCCCCTAGATCATCGTTCTAGAACGCATCTAGCAACATGGTCTGCATGGAAGTCGTATCCCATAAGTAATCATCCATACCAACCTCTTTTTGATTGTCACATTTGCCAACTTCTAAAGAAATACTATTGTTGTAGTAATTCCTAATTGGTGAATCTAGACGTAGTGGGAGTTTAATAGGTGGTTGATTTAACCATTCTTGGTATGCTTCCTCTCCAAGTTGTGCTCTCAATGTAGCTTTCTCTTGGGTTGACATTCTTGTGTGGTGCAACGGAAGATGGTAGGTAGGTCACTCATCATCAGAATCCTAATTTCAAAAATATTGAACATTAGTATATCGATGATATTAGTAAGCACAATATAATAATTTGTTTGTTCAAATTACATTATACCAAACAATTATTACCATCATCCACCCAGGATTGCGGCGGGAAGATGTAATGTCACAATTTGCAAGGTAAAGCGAATGTCCATTTTCATCTATCAACTTCTTGTGATATGTTTCTCCTGATAAGACCTTCTGACATTTTTGAACCGATACTAGAATATTTTCTATATCTGAACTTGATTCTGAATTGAGATCCTGCAAATTTGGATACATTTTTATTCGGATTGACATGGATAAAAAAAAATTCAATTAGATAATTGAAACATAATAAAATAAGTTAAACTTATTGGAGATGGAAAGGGAGAATTCAACGATGGACTTTGAGCAATATGGAACGGGATGGAATTTGAAGAATTGATCATTTGATCATATTATAAGGTTTTCTCCCTGCATTTAAGAAAAATTAGCAATAAAATTTTATGTACATATCTAAAATAAATTTCGAGGTCCATATCACAATCTGAGTTTGAATATAGTTTTGAAACCATTTTTTAAGAATACAGTGTCATAAAACGTAAAATGTATACTGAAGTATTGTAAGTCATGTGAATTCATTCTAAAAAATAATTTCAGCTGAATATACTACTTTATGTGCAAATAAAAGTTCAAATAACTTTAAAATCATTCTGGTGCACTTATAAACCACAAACGCACTGATGAACATATTAATAATAAGCACCGATGCATTGACAAATTAACCACGTTGTGTTTCGAGTTTTTGTTAATAATATGTGTGTGTGTGTGTGTGTGTGTGTGTGTGTGCATCATATAATATGGATGCACCAGTGCGTAATGTAATATGGACACACCGGTGGGTATGACATAAACGCACTGTAGTGCCGAAAAAGTTTAAAAAAAAAGCGTGGTTTGTTTTAAACGATTAAAAAAAGAGCGAGAATCAAATTTCATAAAGTCCTTTAAATACTAAAAAGTTATTCACTATTTCATTATTTTGAAAAAAATTTCACGGAAGAGACTTGAAAGAGAGACATATAGAGGAACACTGTGGAGGAGAAGAATACTTTGTAACCACAATATTATTCAGAATATGAGAATTTGAAGGGTATGGTGATTCACTCTAAACCCTTTTCATAAAGTTTTTTAAATATTAAGAAGATATTCAATATTTTCATTATTTTGTCAAAATGTACAGGAGACATATTTTGAAAAGAGACATATCGGGGAGAACTGTGGAGCAGAAGAATAATTTGGAACAAAACAAATATTTAGAATATCGGGAATTGAAGGGTATAGTGATTCACTCAAAACCCTACATAGTAAAAATTTTAAATTTTACTATTGATTTTGATAATAATGTGTTTTACAAATTGTATTCCTATTTGAACTTTAATTAAAATTTAGAAAAAAAAAATCATACTTACCTTAAACTCTTGTTTTTTTTTGCTTACGTGAATGCAAAATTTCACCCTAGGGTTTTACTCCCTCGATCACTTCAGAATTAAAGCTTTTTGTTTTAGGCATTTTAAATCTAATGGATTTATTTTTCTATATATAAGTGTTTGGCATGTGATGCAAATGAACCACTTATTGCATCGGATCCCAAACGCAGTCATCCCTCTGAATTATTTTTTAAATGGTTTTCGATTTGACTTTTTTTTTTAAATCATTTCCAATTTTCCGATGCACCACTTCGACAGAAATGCACCGGTGCATTTATGTCTAAGGAGCATCGATAAAGCCAAGATTATTATTATTTTTAAATATGGTGCATAAAAAAAAATATCGTTGATGTTTTCTCATCTAAACAACACAAAAAATGCTCTCACATAATTTTTTAAATTTTTCTTCTCATTGGTGTGTAATTTTTCTATTTTCTTTTTTATGAATGTTTAATTTTTTTTTCTATGTTTTTGTTTTCTATTGTAGTTATTGTGATGTCTTCTATATATATCACAGTGTTGTAGTTCACAATTTTTTAAAAATGAATTAAACTCCAGTGTGTTTTATGTAATAAACACACCTATGCTTTGTATTTAAAAAACACATTGGTTACAAGGAATTTTTTTTTCTAGTGAAAATTATGCGATTTATTTATAAAACATATTTAATAATTTCTGTATTGAATGATACAGGTTGTATATTGATAAAAATATTAGTGAAAGGAGTTTAAATAAGAAAATTTATGGTCGACACAATGATGACACATCCGAAAAACAAAAAAAAAGATAGGTTCTCTGTAAATTCTATAAAAAATTAATATGGTTGAACTATATGTAAGTTTAACTAATATGTATTGGTTAGTGTGTGTCATGCAGGGCCACAAAATGAAGAATCTTGATAAGATTATTTTTGATATCAGTGCAGAAGAGCATAAATGCTTGCTGGAAAAATTGTAGAGGGATAAATTAGGTGAATGAAAAAATATTATTGAATATGATTTTTTTTTTGAATTTTCATGAATAATATACTTAGGAATATTAGATAACATGTTTCAAACAATCTATTAATTCACATATGTTTAATTTTCTACAGATACCAACAATGAGGGAACAAAATGTCATCCTAACAAAACAAAATTAATTAATATAGAAGATGTAAATGATGATGAATTGGTCCTTAGATCATCTGAAGTGGTGTTGGAGATTAATCAAAGGGGGAAAAACTTTTACTGAACTATGAGGGATATAGTAGAATGAATTCATAGACGTAGTTTCCACTTACAATATAGAAATCAATCCAATGGTTCCAAGAACCATGTTATATCTAAACTACATGAAGCATTTCTAGAGTAATGGTCAATGAGACCTGTCACACTTGCAATAGAAAAAACATAAAAAATGAACAAAAAATAATCATTCAAAAGAAATATTCCTAAAAACATTTTTTTTTGGAATATATATATATATATATATATA
>JASDQU010240757.1:113082-131674 GCA_032191745.1 Picea mariana
ATATAATAAAATTGAACAGTTTACCTTTCCAAAAGTGTTCTTGCTCTTGCAAGATATGTGCAGTTTCTGACCCTTGGGAGGCATGTCAAAGGCCCATGCAAAGATATGTTTCCATTCTGGAGATGTGCTGCGACTTACCACCTATACACACATTCACAAACCAGATTTATAATCCAATAAACAAAATTGCAAACTTATTCACTAGTATAACTGCATTCCCAAGCTATGTGACTTTCCACTTATCCAAATGTTTAACAAGGATTTGCAGACATTTATTATATTGGCAGATAAGTAAAAGAGGTTAATATTTTGATCATTTGTAGTTCTCCAAAACTGAGTAAATCTATTCCTCTCAAAACCAACAATCTTCAAGGATAAATATTCACATCTAAAAGTGCTAATATGCAGGCCAATAAGATCAAAAATAAAATAGGGTTCTGCAACTCACTTTTGTTAGCCTTGGAGGTCCATGATCAAGTGTCAATTTACAGAATGCATTGGTGCTTCCCATTGACTGCTTCAAGTTATTCCCACGTTTTATTGTTACTGTCAAGCTTCCAGGTAAACATTGTAACAAACTATCAGTGTTCTCCTGGAAATGAGGTGGACCAGATCCTGTCAATAGTGTCATCATCAGCGCAAAGAAAATAGCTCTAACTTATCAAAAAAATTCTTGTGGTGAATATTCCTCGGCTTCTATCTTCTCCACCTGCAAGTTATCTTTCAATATGAGTCGACTTCAGTGACATCCATCGACTGCCAAATGACAGCAGGAGGACACTGAAAAGGGCTCGATCTACACTGCATCGACTACATAACTTTAATAAATTAATGTTTAAACTTGAAATCCCATGTGTTGTTCCAATTTGCAATGAATGTACACGAAAGCATAGATAAATGGCATTTATGGCATTTATGAAACTATAATGAAAGCAGTAAGAATGGGAGGTGGCAGCCTAAGGAGGATTGCCCATTTAGCCGGGACGGGAAGCGACAAAGCAAGTAGGGTCACGCTTAACTATGTTCATTCACGAAGCAGGCCGGACCAAGCAAGATAGCGGGTGGAATAACCCACTTTTTCTATAGATCGGTGGTCCCTTCATTCAACCAAGTTGTTCCAATTTGCAATGAATGTACACGGAAGCATAGATAAATGGCATTTATGGCATTTATGAAACTATAATGAAAGCAGTAAGAATTGGCCTGGGAAGAAGCGAAGCCGGCAATAAGACTTCAAACTTCCCAGCCAATCAAATTGTGACAAAACCATAAATTTTTTATTAAAAAAATTACGTATATAAAGTTCCTATGTTAAACATTAGCGTTTTTACAAAAATTTGGAAGTCAACCTTCAACTAATTGAAAGTCAGCGATGAACTCATCGCTATAGTCCCTGCCCTTGGCCTTCCGGCAGGGACTAATAAAATAATATTTTGTTGGTAGGATTCAAATGGATGACAATTGTACTTTTTCTTTCACAATTATTTGAGTGTTAAAATTAAAATAAAATAATATTATATTTTGTACAATTCAAAGTTGATGGCATTTGTATATTTTTTTTCACAATTTTTTTAAGGGTTAAACTTAAATATAAGTTTTATTTTTATATTACAATTTTTGAGTGTTAATCTTAAATATAAGTTTGAGCGTTTTACAATGTATAATCTAAATGTTTTATGAAATTGAGTTTTTTTTAGTTCATTCAAAATAATGTGAAGGGATATTTGTTATTATACCTACCGCTTGGGGTGGTATATAGTATTGGATATGCTATTGATCGTCTATTAGCTGGGGTTTGACCAAAATAATTTTGAGCATTTTTAAAGGTATAACATCACAATTTGATTTTTTTAATTATTTTAAAACATTTTTCTAAATTGTGATTTGTTGTTCAAAATCATTTCTTATTGCCGCGGTTGCGTAAGGATCTTCAACGGCTGCATCAGGATCTTCAACGTCATTTAATGAGATGGCACTTGCCTGCCATATTCAACAAATGAATTTGTTATTCATCTCGACGCATGCGGTGGATTCAATACAACTATTGTTTTATTTTATTATACCTGCATAGCGGCAGGTATACGCTGCCATGCAGCCTTGTTCATTGTGCTATGTGTACTTGTAAGTTGTTTTTTGGCATGCCAATTTAATTATTAATTTTTCTATAAAGTGGATCAATGATTAGTGTCAAAATATGGGTTATGATCTGTCTTAGAGATGTGATGGTGGAACAAAGAGTTCATACTAAAGAAATAATAGTGAAGACTATTTAATGTATATTTGGAAATAATGGAATAAGAGTCATTTGTAAGTATTAGTTGTAATTTTTGGTTGACAGAGTTAGTAGCGTAAGTAAAGTTTAGTTATCTGTGGTTTGATGTAACCGACTAAGTAAGAGTAGTTTCCTATATAATGGTGTAATCAGTCTTCATTCAATAAGATAGATTGTGAGCGTTGTCTCACTATGAGTTTTCTCATATTTCTAAGTTGGTATCAGAACCACGGGAGTGAGGTGCGGAAATTTCTAGAAGTCTGCATGTCCCTCCTCTTGAAGGGTGTGGCGACGTACCACTGAGAGTTTTTGCGCATTCTAAAACCTCATATTTCCACAATGCAACTGTGTATTATAGTGCGGAAATCTTTAAATATTCCCACACCCAAATACCTCATGAGGTGTGGATTCCCCGCATTCTAATTAGGGATGATTTTAAGGATGAAAATTTATTTTAAAATGTAGAAGCCTTAACGAATCTTACTAATCCTTCATATACCAACAATAAATGTTTGGCGATATTTTTGTAAAATTATTCAAATTTATAAGGATTTTATATAGTTTGTATAAAATTTTGGCGATTTTTGAGGTAAAATAATTTTATCCTATAAAATTTGGGCAAATCATTTTTAGAATAATGAATCTTTTTTTGGGAAAAAACATAGAAAATTAATTCATTAGCGAAATTTAGCCCCTAAAATCATCCATAATTTTAATAGTTGTGTGAGGTGCGAAAACCCTTGTGTTTGCACATGCCATGTGAAAATCGTGAATTTTCACTGCGTGAGCAAGTGGGAAGCATAAGCATCAACTGACAATCGCTATTGCCATCCCGTGGGCGAGTGAAGGCGCTGCCTATCCACCATTGTTGCAGATCGAAGCTTTTTTTGGCAGCAACTCCATTGTGAGGTTGTGTAAGCTTGGGAGAAGCGTGAGGTTGGAGCGTGAGGACTGGCAGAAGGCCGATCCACCATTCTCAAAAGAGTGCCACGAGTTGCATGCGCTTTGCATGGTTATAGTTTGAGGTTGCATGAACTTTGTATGCATGAGTTTATTTTTTAAAAGGGGCAAGGGTTTCTTATTTTATGAAAGGTTTAAAGGATGGCCAAATAATTTAATAAAGGTGGATGTATGTGTGAACTTATAATGTGTGAAGTTATAAACATTTTTATTAAAGTGGTATTACTTTTATTATTTGAGAGTGAGGTAGTTAGATTCATTCACAATTTGCATGCATGCATGAGTGTGAGTTCAAATATAAAGGAGATCTTAAGTGGATGAGGTTTGAGTGAGTTTACATGAGTGTGAGATTTTTTATATAAGAGGTTTTTTTACATGTGAGCTTTTATATGAGAGTCTTTTCTTTTTATAAATGAGCATGATTTTTTTATGCATGGAATGGTGTTAAGGATTTTTGTTTTTAAGGTTTTCTCTTAATAAAATTGAGAGTCAAGATTAAGACGGATTGGTGGTATCCGAAGGCAGAGCGACAGAAAGTTGCATATCCTTGGTGATTCACTTGTAGAGAATATCTTGAAGAGAGACATAAAGTTGCATATCTTTGGTGATTCACTTGTAGAGAATATCTTGCAGAGACGGTGAATCCTCTGGCGAAGACCTACCTCAACAAAGCCAACATGTTAGATGGCTCGAATTTCATTAACTGAAAATTCAAGATGCAGACGTTGATGGAGGGCTATGGTGTCTAGAACATTGTGAAAGGAACTGAAGTGAAACATGACGCGGCTGCAGGTGTGACAACAGCACAGATCCAAGATTGGGAGAAGCACGAAAATAAGGAAAAGGTATTGTTGTGCATGTCTGTTAAAGATAGCATAATTCCACATATTAGAGAAGCTACAACTTCTACTACAACGTGGACAACGCTTAAAGCATTGTATGAAACTAGAAACACAAATCACATTTTGTTCCTGAAAACTAAATTTCTAGGCATTAAGATGGATGAAAATGAATATGTTAGTTCTTTTTTGGGTCGTATTAAAGAGGTGAAAGACAAGCTAGTAAATATAGGAGAAACTGTTACTAACACTGATTTGGTCACTATTACCTTAAATGGTATGCTAGAAGATTATCAAATGTTCATAACAGGTCTTGCAGCAAGGGAGAAACCTCCTACATTTGAAAAACTGACAGGTATTTTTCTCCAACAAGAAGAGAGGCGCGGGAATCTGAAGCCTCTGAATCAAGATTTGGCATTGTGGTCAAATAAGATATTCGCGAGAGGGAGATCAGGAGAAAGAGGCAGAGGAGGCAATTCATTGTAGAGAGGGAGTTCATCGCAGAGAAGACAATCTCCAAGGCCGAATCAAGGTATGCAATCTTACATGAATGATTCAAAGAGTTGTTTTTATTGTGGTCGACCTGGACATATTGTTAAATATTGTCATAAGAAGAAGAGAGATGAGGCTAGGAATAAACCTAGAACACATTCAGGTCATTATGCAGAAAATCTTCAAATCATGATCTCAGATTATTTATTACTAGTGATGATATTGATGAACCCCCAAATTTTGATTCACGGGAACTTAGATTGTTTGTGTCTAACACTACCTTATCTGCTGGAATGGATGATTCTGATGCCTGGTTTGTGGATTTTGGAGCATCAATACATATGACTTGTAATAAGATGTGGTACACTAATTTTAAAGAAACACAGAATGGTGTCATCATATATCTTGGAGATGACCACGCTCATCAAATCAAGGGATATGGAGACATTCCTGTGACATTACCTAATGGTACTGTTCGTCACATTTGCAATGTGGTGTATGTGTCAGGACTAAAGAAAAATTTGACCTCTGTGTCCACCATTACAGATCAGAACTTGAAGGTTGAATTCTTCAAGAATTAATGCATAGTGAAGGATCTGTTGGACCACTTCCAAACTGTTGCAATGGGAGTCAGAGCAGGAGGCCTATACAAACTTGATGTTACCAGCGAAGCACATCACGCACTGACTTCTGCAACTATGCCAACATAGATTCTTTGGCATCAAAGGTATGGCCACATCAATCATCCTGATTTATTGCTATTACATAAAAAGAATATGGTTGAAGGACTTCCCATGTTAAAGAATGAGAATGTTGCTTGTGATGTATGTGCATTAGGAAAGATGCATAGAGATGAATTCCCCTCTAATCCTGATAAAAAAAAGAGAGATGTGTTAGATATTGTGCATACTGATGTTTGTGGGCCTATGCAGACTAGGTCTTTAGGAGGTGCATTTTACTTTTTGTTATTTATTGATGATTGCACGAGATACACATGGGTTTACTTCCTTACAAGAAAAAGTGATTTTTTTGAGTACTTTAAGGAATTCAGAACCATGGTGGAAAAGAAGACAGGAAAATCCATCAAAATCCTCCATTCAGATCAAGGGGGAGAGTATAAATCAGTGCACTTCAACAAATATTGCAAAGATCATGGAATAGTACAACAATTTACAGTACCTCACACTCCACAACGGAACGAATTCGTTGAAAGGAAAAACATAACTCTGGTAGAGTGTTCACGCAATATGATAAAAGGTAAGAATCTCTCAAATGCATTTTGGGCTGAAGCCATAAATACTGTGGTTTATTTAAAGAATAGAAGTCCAACAAGGTGTCTTGATAATGTTACTCCTTTCGAAGCCTTGTATGGTTCCAAACCTACAGTTCATAATTTGAAAGTATTTGGGTGTAAGGATTTTGCACATATTCCAAAGGAGAATAGGAAGACATTGGATGCTAAAGCCATTAAATGTATTTTCATTGGGTATTGTTCTGAATTTAAAGTATACAAAATGTTTGATCCTTCTACTCACAAATTATTTGCAAGTAGAGATGTAATTTTTCATGAGCAGGAAGTAGGAAATCATGATGACAACAGTCATGAGGAATGGCATATAATTCTTGATGAAGGAGTTAAAGAAGAGCAGTAGTAGCAGCAGCCACCACAGCATAAGAAGCCACAACCACAGCGACAACAACAACAGTAGCAAGAAGGACTCGATGATATGGACAATTCAAGCAGTCACAATTCACCTAGAGGTGAAGATAGATCTTCACAAAGTGGGGAGGAAGATAATCAATTAAGAAGATCTTCACGACAGGTTTGGCTCTATGAGAGGTATAGAGACTATGCCCTAATGAGTGTCATTTCAAATGTCATAGAACCCATGAGTTTTGATGAAGCTAATGAACATGATGAATGGCGAAATGCAATGGAAGAAGAATATGAATCTATAATGAAAAACAATACTTGGGAATTGACTGAATTGCCTAAACATAAAAAGCCCATTGGATGAAAATGGATATACAAACCCAAATTTAAATCAGATGGTAGTATAGACAAATATAAGGCTAGACTAGTGGCAAGGGGGTATTCACAAATAGAAGGCAATGATTATGCTGAAACATTTGCACCAGTAACTAAATTGAATACTATCGGAACGTTAATTGCTTTAGCTACAAAGTACCATTGGAAGCTACACCAATTATATGTTAAATCTTCATTTTTGAATGGTGAGTTAAAGGAAGAGGTTTACCTTACTCAACCTAAAGGGTTTGTGGAAAAAGGGCAAGAACACTTAGTGTGTAAGTTAAAGAAAGCATTGTATGGACTAAAATAGGCACCTAGGTCATGGTATGAGAAGATAGACTCTTTCTTTCTTCAATAGGATTTTATGAGGAGCAAAAGTGATCCAAATTTGTATACCAAATTTGATGAGCAGGGTTATATAGTATTGATTTCCTTATATGTTGATGATTTGATAATTATAGGAAATGCAGAGAAATTAATTGATGAAATCAAGGAGTAGTTGTCAAAAGTTTTTGAAATGAAAAATCTTGGTGAGTTACATCACTGCCTAGGTCTTGAAGTTTGGAGAATTGCAGGACAAACTTTTGTTTGTCATAGTAAGTATATCATAGAAGTACTTAAGAGATTTAAAATGGATTAGTGTAAGTCTTCTACTGTTCCCATGCAGCAAAATGTGAAACTTTCTTGTAATGATGGTTCGAAGGAGGTGAATGGCAGTATGTAGAGACAGATGGTGGGTAGTTTGAATTATCTCACCACAACCAAACTTGATATTGCATACTTTGTGAGTGTGTTAAGTCAGTTTATGGCGAAACCTATAGAAAGCCATTGGAATGTATCAAAGACGATACTCAAGTATCTAAAATGAACACTTGATTATGGTATTAAATATACTAATGCATTTGATGTTGAGTTGACAGGTTACTCAGATTTTGATTGGGCTGGCAATCCGGATGATCGAAGATCAACCGCTGGATATGTGTTTGGCATTGGATCTGGGGTTGTTTCATGGAGCAGTAAAAATAACCCTACTGTATCTTTGTCTTCTACTGAAGTAGAATATAAAGCCTTGTGTGCAGCAACTTGTGAAGTTGTTTGGTTAAGAAGACTTTTTCAAGATGTTTGAGAAGAATGAAAGGAACCTACGATGATCAAATGTGATAATCAAAGTTCAATCTATCTTGTGAAGAATCCAATTTTTCATGCAAGGACAAAGCATGTTGATGCACGGTTTCATTTTATTAGAGAAAAGTTGCAGTCAAATGAAATAGCTCTTATGTATTGTAATACTAGTGAAAATGTTGTTGATATTTTCACTAAGCCTCTTGGAAAGATTAAGTTTGAGTTGTTTAGGGAGATGTTATGTGTAGAAGTCAATCCATTCTCCATTAAGGGGGAGACTTGGAACTAATGGAGTAAGAGTCATTTGTAAGCATCAGTTGACAGAGTCAATATCGTAAGTAAAGTCTAGTTATCTGTGGTTTGATGTAACCGACTAAGTAAGAGTAGTTTCCTATATACTGATGTAATCAATCCTCATTCAATAAGATAGATTGTGAGCATTGCCTCACTGTGATTTTGTTTTCTCATATTTCTAAGTAAGTTGAATAGGTCCACTATGTTTGTTATTATCGAATAAGATCCATTATAATAGTTAGTATTGAATAAGTATTCATTATGATATATAGCATTGAATAAATGCAATGAGGCTTCATTGAAGAAGGTATACTAGGTAGTTAGAACATTGTTATAATTATTATTTTCTTGTTAATTATAAATAAAATTGAGTCCTCCTTATGAGAGGTGTGGAGTTTATTGAATTTGGAGCTTAGCTCATTGAGAGATCGCCCAACCTTAAGAGGCAAGTGAACAAGAGTGAATTACTTCCATAAAATAATTAGATGTAAGGTGGTGTCCTAGATTTAGGGTATTTTTATCAAAGGGGCTTCACCTTGTTGACCAATATCTTATTATGTTCATTCATAAAGGGGGTTTTAAATTGTAAAAAATAAAGTCCATATATTGTAGGTATTGGGGAGGGGGATGCGAGGTACAAGAGGGTTTATGTGTATTGGGGCATATAAAAGGGGTATCTAGTAAAAATATGGGATGTTTAGTAAAAACAAGGGATTTTTTAATTGGAAATGTGTATTGGGAGGGGAGTTCAACAAAAGAATTTTGGGAGATATTTATCAATATCGAGTGAAATTAGAGGTATTATTTAATACCCCACTAACACACGTGCTATGTCATAGGTTCATTGAGTGAAGACCCCTTGATTTTTATATAATTAAGTAAAGGAAATTTTCGATGGTACTCTTGGACATATAGTGTGTGATACCATTTTCAAATCTAAGGTACATACAACAAGCGTTGAGGGAAATGATTTTCTAAACGAGGTGAAATGTTGGTATCCTCCTTAGTGGTGTATTGGGCATCAAAGGGCCCATAGTAGAGTAATAAGAGTGGAGGCCCTTCAATGTAAGGTGGAGTAGGTCAACTATGTTCATGATTATTAAATAAGGCCCACTATGATAAATTAGTATTGAATAAATGTAACGGGGTCTCATTAAAATGAGCTCACTAGGTAGTTAGGAGGTTTGTATGATTATAATTCTCTTTTTAGTTATAAACAACGATGAAGTACTTTCTATAAGGGGTATGGAGTTTATTGTATTTGGAGTTTATCTCATTGAAAGGTCACCCATTCTTAAGAGGCAACTAAACATGTGTGGATTCCTTTCATAAAATGATCAATTGTAACGTGATGCCCTACCTAATTAAAGGTTTTTTTATAATCAAGTAAATGAAATTTTCTCTAATATTCTTGGATATCTAATATGTAATATCGTTTTTAGATTTAAGGTAAATAACAATATGAGCACTTTGGAAATCAAGCATTGGTCAAATATTCAACGTAGAACACAATAGGGAATAAGAAGTGGTCATGTAAGGCTATGGTGCAACAAGATCTAAAATTTGAATGAGGAAAATAGATAACAATACAACCAAGGATGTGGAGGGCTTGAGAGAATAAGGTCGAACCTAATTTGTTATATGACTATTGAAAGAAAAGATCTAATAATTAACAAAATATTTGATATAAATATTTATAAAATACATCAAGAATATGTTATAGAGACACTTGTCTTCATAATATTCTTTGATGATAATTGTCAATTTTGTTTTGCTATATGTGTTATACTAAGAATCAATTAGTAAGACAATTGGCCAGCCATAATGAACTTGGGAAAGGATTGCAATTTTATACATACATGATGCTAGAACTTTGCACACAAGCTCCAAAAAAATGTTGTAGACATTTCTAGGTGTTGTTGGTTGACCCTCTTCATTGACAATGAAGGGAGGTTGCGAGGGACATCGTTGCTTGGAACTTGCAATGGCCACCACTACATGAAACACATCTCCATTAAATTTTTTACAGAGTACTCGTGCGACTCGTCACGTTGACTTTGCAGAGTACTCGTCCGAATCTGCGAGGATGAGTACTCTACAATATAAAAAGTGTCAACATCCAGAGTCTAAATGTTCTATCTTTTAGTTGTTTTTCAATGATTTTTTCCATTTGATTTTTCTCAAAATTCGGCGAGGAATGGTTGGATATGCAGATTTGAGTGGCTAAGTTTGTATAATCTGAGTGCCTCATTATTTTTTCATCACGCTAAATCCATTTATGCATTCAGATATGCAATTTAAACAACAAAAAATAAGGATTTTGTCCAAATTTACATCGTCAGATTCTGGCCAAAAAACCTAAAAAATAGAACTCATCATCAGAGTAATCGTCGTCGAGCGTACTCGCAACGTTGAATTTGCAGAGTACTTGTCCGAATCTGCACGTTGACACTTTCTTGCCTTCTATGGATACTGATAATCATTCTGTCGAAACAAACCAAGCATGTACCAAGGCTTTCGTTGATTTCTGCAAGCACCAGGCGGTTTCAATAATGTTTTTTTTCACGTAGAAAAAAACAGTTTCAATGCTATTCTATTAAGAATCAAGTGAACCTTTCAAATACATATGGATCAATGAAGATGATGTTCTCTTTACATTTCGACAAAAGTCTAAAACCTTTTCTATTCATGATCCTATTGTCTTCAATCTAGAAAATTATTTCTAATACAAAATATGAGAAGTTCATATCATCACAATATCACTAACAACTAGATCTAGAATATCATATGTGTACTCATGTCTTTAGAACAAAAAATATCTATCTGCACTGAATACAGATCCTTCTATATATTCCTTGAAAAAAATCCATCCAATAGAATAGTTTAGAGCTTTTTTGGAAAGTGAATCTGCTTTAGAGTTGAATTTTTTGTGCACATGCATATATATGATTACATCAAAAATATCTTTTAATCTCCTGATTTTATCCTCCTAGGAAGTTAGATATATCAGATTCAGATTTGCTTTGTCATTTATCCAATCAATAGCCACTTTCGAATCTCCAGCCACCATCATCTTATTTATGGATAAACTAGATGCAAAGTTTAAGAGACCCCATAATCCCATGATCTCTACTTTCATATTGTTTCCTTCACCACTATAAAAATGAACTCGGAAGAAATGATCTAAACTAATTTTAAGAAAAATACCAATACCACATAAACCTCCAACAACTGCACCATAGAACCCTATACGAGTATCATCAAAATAGATTGGATTGAGAATGTATTCCATTTTTTCATTTTCACATGCCCCTGTGAATTCTTTAAATGAAAGAAGGATTTTAATGACAATTTTGGAATCATTCCTGGGCCAATTCTTAAAAAATATTGTATTCCTGTACTTCCAAATTCCCCATAACACCAGAAAAGGAACATGCCGCAACTTTGGATATGTAGTGAACCATTGTAATATATTATCTTCTAAAGAAGAGCAGCTCCAAGCTTCCAAAATCTTCAGATAAATTAGGATATCTTTCCAAATAGATTGTGAAACCTCAAAATGCACAAAGAGGCGAGAGGTCGTCTCTTCATCTCTGAGACAAAGACTACAATTTGAATTCCCAATCCCACCCCTTCTCCTATAATTAGCACCTATAAGAATGCAGTCCATCAAACAAAGCCACATGAAACAAATAATTTTACCTGTGATATTTACTTTCCAAATAGCCTTATACTACCATCTATTATCATCCAAGATATTAATATATGATAAAGATTAATATTCTAAATTGGCAGTTACAAACCCCTTCTCTTTGTTCCATGACCAAACAAGCTCATATCTTGAATTATTAAGAGAGATTCCACTGCTGATCCGGATTATTTTCGGCAGGAAATGAGAACGAAAATATAATAAAGAAATGCACAGAGATATCGCAGATATTCAATAATATAATAGAAATGTATCAGAGATGAAACCATAAACATAGATATATAGTAATACATGATTTCTATTAATGAAAGAAATGTACAAAGACTGTAAAAATACAGAGTGAAAGACTCGCTAGAATGGTGACAACTTATCTCTGAGAAGAGATGTGATGGCTACTTGCATTCGCAAGAAGATGATTAAAATGAGGCTCTGAAAGCCTTTTTACAATAAAATGGAATGCCAAAAACCCTAGACATCCAAAAACGTAACCCTAGGAGATGAAACGCCAAAATTCATGTGGGCCCCATTTGGGTAAGTTAGTACATCAACTTCTCGGGGTCGTAACTTTTGCATATGATTTCCATTTTAGGTGTGTGATAGCCTGTTGGAAAGGTATCATCGAGGAGATTCATTTTGGGGGATAAATTATTCATTTGACTATCATCGAGAAGCTTGATCTCAAAAAACCTTCATTTAGGCCCTCAAAATGTATTAGAGGACCTGAGAGACTAAAAGATGTATTACCTCCAATGAAAGGATATAACCCAAGAATGACATGTTTTCCACATCCTATCGACCAAGCCAGCCATTGCTTAATAAGAGGTAGAGAGTTCATGAAATTTTTCGAGATAATAGAGGCTATCGGGAACTTATATTTATTTTTGCGCAACCAAGAAGTCAAGTCGATACCTTTAAGGTATTTATTTTTTAGCACCAAATTCCACAATCCTTTTCAGAATATCCCTCTCCAACATGACTTGGCACCTAAAGACTGAGCGAACCAATATAGATTGTGAATACCCCAACCACCATATTCCTTTGGCTTAACGATCTTTTTCCATTAGTTAAGTGGAAGCCTGTAGAATTTCTAGCACCTCTCCAAATGAATTTAGCGATGAGCTGTTGGATCCCGTGGAGGATGGAGGAAGGAATATTGATAAGACTAAGCCAGTACAAATGAAGGCTTTGTAAGGTAGATTTTTCTAAAATAATCCAGCCTCCCATGGAGAGCCAACAGAAGGACCAATTTCCAATTCTCTTCTCAACTTTTTGAATCATCTATTTCCAATCTGCCACTCTGTAATTGTTAGGTTTTAAATAAAAACCCAAGTATTTTATACCTTGCCTCAAAGTTGGGTTTGGCATTTAATTTCAGATAAAAAATTGTCTATGGGTGACTAATAGATCCATGCATTTGTGGCTTCCTCTCGTAGAGGACACAGATCTCAATATTTCATTGTATCCCCGAGGCTTGGCTATATATAAAATTCAATGATTTATTTGGCTGTACAAATCTCACTTCTCCACATGTTGCAGGTGACTTATTATTATTCAATGATTTTCTTATACCATAGGAAAGTGTCTCTTTCTTTTTTCAAATGTTGCAATGCTTTATTTGGTTTTCCAGATAAAATAGAGAATTAAAATGGAAAGTTAGGCATAATGTGGATTATTACTTTTTATATTGTTGTTGGATAATATTTTATATGTCTGAGTTTATATCCTTAACTTGGTTGACCCAGGGTTCATGTCTACTGGGGTTCCAACAAAGCCTCTAAAACTATCGCCCCCCATCGTAAACCAGAAGGCAATGCAGCGCACAGAGTGCACTACGTAGTCTCACCCGATATAGTCTTAATCGGTGACTGCAATACTCAAGTGTTTGCAGTCCAGGATTGAGTGGGACTCTAAGAAGTGTGCGCTGAGAGTTTTACTTAACCTATGACCACAATAAACTGTCATTCATGATTATGCACGGAATATAATCAACTCATTCAATTATCATATCAACAAATACTTAAAACAATAATGAAACACATGCATTCAATTACATAACACAGATTTTACCATGGTTCACCCCCTCCTGGGCTAAATCCACAAAGGTCTGGCTCTTAAGCTCTTTTATTATAGCAGTTCCAAAACTACAACGCCGCGCACCTTACAAATCCTCTCAGTCGGTTCGAGATCTATTATGAGGCAGACTATATCGCACCAGTCCCCTCAGTCTACGATTTAACCCTCAATATCTACCCTCCTTACTCCTCTCCAACTCAACAACTTACAAAATTAGGTCGTATCGCAAAATATCTATCTCTATCTCTCTCTCTCTCTCGCTCTCTCCTCTTCTTCTATGAGACCTAAGTATCTATATTTATACATTTTTGGCTCACCGACCATTACAGTGTATTACAAAAACCCTAACCCTAACGTCTTTAGTTATTCCATGCATGCACGCGTACTACTCTTCCTTCCAGCTGTCACTTTCCTCGTACATTTCTTCCTTCCCAAAATACCCTTTCTTTCTGCTTTGTCCTGCTTCCAACAGGCCCCCAACACTGACATGTGGCTCGTCCCGATCCACCTAACCTTTGTGTGCCTCATCGATCTCCCTGGTGATCGCTTGGAGCTTCTCCCTGAGATTCGTTGCTTGCATTTGGGCCTGCGCGGTCTTCTGCTTGAGTGTGTCCACTGTCTGTACTGCAATATCATCATTGATAAACCCTACACACTCTATCTGGGTCTGTGCCATATATGTCTTGGATTCCTCTTCCTGTGTAATGACCTCTGCTACTCTCTCTTGGAGTGGTTACATTTGAGCCTGGCGCTCCTTTTTCCGCATCTACGCAGTGGTGAGTTCTGCTTGTAATCTCTTCATATCTTGCGCCCCTTTGACATGATCTGTGATGAACATTGTCTTCTACCTCTGCTTGAGGTCCTAGATAGCTGCGCTTATCCCTCCTTCTTCCTTGTCCCAATGTTGGACCTATTGATCCTCTTCCAGCTTCGTCCATAGTTGTGCTTCTTTGTCGAACAAGTCGGCCGCTGCATGGACCTGTCGTTCTATCTCTTGTATATGTTTTGTTTCCTCCTGCTTCCTTTGCTTCCTTACCTCCAGTGGAGTGGTAGGTGTGAGATGCTCACGAAGATTCTCGATCTCCTATTTATATTGATCAATTGTTTGCACAATCTGATCAATCTTTTCTATTTCTTTGAGTTTGTCCGTCTGCATGGTCTTTGGAATATTCTCATAATCTCTAGCCACTTTTTGTTCCAATCCATTCACACATTCCCTCTCCTCTTTGGTCTCAAGCTTGGACTACTCATATATCAATTCCATCTTGTCTTGTTTATCCTTTACGTGTTGTAATTCAGCTATGTCTATGCGTGCACGAGACTGTACATCCCAGGTAACACTAACCTCCAGTTTATATAGGGCCTTGGTTAGTATCCATGACAATACCAGCTGCAATTGAGCCAAGTCCTTTACGGGTGTTTTCCCCATGATCTCGTCCATGCACAACATGCTGGGTGTAACGTGAAATGTTTTGCTTGGCTGCGGTATTGTCTAGATTGTATCCCGCTCACTTGCTTCAGGTTCTTCTCCTGTATGTGATGCCGACGACCCCATTTCTATGTTGCTACTAGCTTCTTGTGCTTCCTTGATCTTCTTGGGGAGTTGTTGCATGTTTACCATCTCCTCTTGAATTTTGTGCCTGTGGTGCACAAAATTCTTAAAATCCCCAAATGTGCGATCTTGGACCATTTGGGATCCATTTCTGCATCATCCTCCGAGATTGTGTATTCTAGAGGTGTTCTATGCATCTTCATATTCTTGTGTGCACCCTCTGTTTGAGTAGTTAGTTGCATAATCGGGCCTGGCTCTTGTGGATTAGGACTTGGTGTAGTCCCCTGCACTGCCTCGGCCTATTTCTACTGCACCTGGGGCACCTGTGTATTATTCTTCTTCCCCATATGGACTCCTATCTTGGTTGTCCCTCCTTTCTTCTGTTGTGGTTTTGTCTGGCCCGTCCTTGGTTTCTTGGGCACTGTGACTTCCTGGGGTTGCATTTGTTCCTCCCTGCCTCTTCGGTATGTGTATGTTCCTGCCTTGCCTCCTCCTATACTTCTGCAGGTATGTCTTGAGTGAGGACTAGAGTCCTCCAGTCGTCCTCCCAGTCCTTGATGACCATTTCTATGTCCCACTCCATGATGCAATAACGTAGTTGGATCCATTGCTTGTTGGGGTCCTTCCGTGCCTGGATCCACATCACATGTCGAGTGGCCTTGAAGTTAGCTATGTCCCGATAGTATGCAACAACTTACAATGTTATTCTCCATAGTTTGGCAATGTTCTCCTATAGGGCGCGAAGATATCCTTCGAATATAGCTACGTTTTGTTCCTAGCATCTGAAGCGACTCCAAGCGATAAGTATATCACTCCATGATTGGGTTTGGGTCTAGTGGCGAAAAATACATATTTTGGTTCCTTCCATCCCATAATGGCTATCAAGATGATCATCCATGAATAATGGAATTATGTTCCCAAATCCTACGCATCCTTGCAGTCATCTAGAAACATATTCAAGAGATAAGGGGCCCAACTGATTGTGGTGCCCTCAGCACACTATGTTGCAACTATGACAACCCCAGCCAAGACTTCCTCCTTGCGACATTTTATGAGAAATTACAGGCCATGATTTTTGCGGCCATTTTTGTCATGATGTCACTGATACGTTTGATAATGATTCCGCATGTCCCCCTTTCAATGTCGTACTTCTTTTTCATCTCGTTAGCGAGTGATTTCTCCTTTGTTTTTTCTTTGAGAAATTGTGAGGGATCCATGCCCCATGATGGCAGCCCTATGATGTGCGCAATGAGCTCTATGTCTATTGAGACAAGCTTGTCCAGCCACAAATCTTTGCCATGTGTGACCACCATCAATTGCTTGACGCAATTGTTTGCGTACTGTCCTTTTCCAAAGTGTGGTAGTTCCAAAAAACCTAAAATCCTGTTTTTTGCTAATCCTGTTGCCCACTAGAGTGGTTGATGAATCGGTGCCACAAAGGGATCTATACCCACATTTTGTAGGTAGACTTGCTTCGCGAACTCCAGGAACTTGTTTGTATCTTTTACATCATGGTCTGAGTTCTTTATTTTTTCTACATATCCTAACAAATATGATTTTACCCGTATCCCTTCTGGTATGCGCGGCAAAACAATTGTTGTGGTGGGTTGTTTGCGCGGTGACCTAGTTACTGTCTGTTTTTCCTTTCGTGGTGGTGGCTAACTCGAGGTTCCAGCCTCCATTGGTTGTTCTTCGACATACTGTTTCGGTCAGCTCGTGACATATTCCACTACTCCCTCTTGTGGGTGTTCCGACACGATTGTCTGTGATTTTGTTAATATGATAATGTGAATTTATTTATATGATATGTATTAAATTAAATGAATTTTAGATTTAATTGATTATTGTTGAAACATTAATTATTTTTAAAATTAATTTAATTGATCAAAATAATTTATTATAAATATAGTTTAACACACCACCTTAGTATTGTAAGTAGCATAAAGGGGTCGAGTTTTATATTCACTCATACCTTAAATGATGAAAAGGGTAAGTTAAGTAGATCCTTTAATAAACAAGTTTCACAACACTAGTTATGTTCTTAGTAATAATGAATTTGAAATGTTATGAAAAACATTTTGTTAATATTGATTTAGACTTTAAAGTGCAGATCAATAAAAAAATATTTTGGTTTTAAAAATATTTAATAACAAATTAAAATTATTAATGACTTAGTTTTATATTTTCAAGTATATTTGTATAAATAATTTTATATATTCAAGTATATATGTAGAAATTGTGAGAGAATGACAACAACGTCAACCTATACATGTTTACATGTTTGTGCATGGTAATGGTGCTATTTTTTTTAATTTTATGTGCTCGCAAGGACTATGATCATATAGAAAATGAAAACTAAGATTAATAAAAAATTATCATTTTCATGGCAATGGACCTATGAAATAGTGGAAATCACAAATATAATTGGTAGGGAGATTTATATCCTCTTATTAGTCCATGCAGAAGGCCTAGAGGGACTATCATATTAATTTTTCCTTTGACTATAATTTTTTGCATAATCTCTATTGTTCTAATTAAAGAACTTAAAATAMTTTTTTTWTATATAATAAAAAACCTTTATATGTCATGATCTCATTGGAGAATAGATTCAAAGTCTTATTGCCAGCTTCGCTATTCCCAATGTTTTAAATGTTAACATATCCAAAGTTTTGATCATGTACAATCTTTTTGAATTTTTATTATTTTTACTTAAATGTTTAGATATCCAAAGTTTTGACAATCGAGAGTCTGTTTTTCCTTTGACTATAAAATTTGGCATACTCTCTATTGTTCGAACTATTATTATTATTATTATTATTAAGTACTCAAAATACATTTTTATTATTAAGTATGTAAACATGCCTGACACATTGCATTCTTTTTTAAATGTTTACATAGCACGAGGCCTTTAAACAGTCTTGATAGCCTTAAATGTTTACTTAACAGGCCTAACAACCTTAAATGTTTACTTAAAAGGCCTATCACAATACATTTTCCTCCAATTTTTGGATACAATCTTGTCTGCAGTGAATTTGGGCAATATTGTTCTCCACCGACATCATTGGTTCACTGGATGCTTCTTATTGTTTTTTGCTTCAATTTTGCAAAGTTGAGGTTCTGCAACTGCAATTGGACCTCTTGGTGCTTGCTCACTGGTTTGTTTTTTGCTGCTTGCTCTTGTTTGCTTCAACTTTTTAAGATTGAAGTATTGCACTCGCACTTTGACTGCTCTTGTACTTTGCAGGGT
>JASDQU010240758.1:0-39312 GCA_032191745.1 Picea mariana
CTAGGTGTTCATTTCCTATGGCTTTTATCTTTTACCAGCTGCTTTTACCTCCTGGGCCTTTAGCCCCTTCTTCCCACAAGACAAGATGTACCCGGATGGTCCTCCTAATGGCCAGACTAGGGGAGTGGGAAAGATGAGCGGGTTTTAAAATGTAAAGGTGATACTATGAAGGGAGTGGACGATGGTTCTGCAAACCCTCCTTTGGTGGCTAACCAAAACCCATGAATACCAACTTTCTAAGCCACCCCATCAATTACCCCAACAGTGGTCAAGTGGATTAGTGTAAGATCCAAGCAGTCATCCAAAATGAAAGAGATCTAATGCATACATAAGAAGATTATAATGATCAAATATGACACATACCATGATACCTCAGACCAATTACCTCATGGAGCAAGAGCCTTTTCTGATGCAAGACCAAGCCGGTAGTGATGGAGGCTGGTACTGCTGGCAGGACAAGTCTGGCTGAGAAGAAGAAGATGGGTCCTCCAGGACCATGCTCAGGTCGCTCCTGCTCTCGGTACTCCATGTCTAGGACCATGTGGGCCTTGAGACATGATCTCCTAGTTATCCCTAGATATCGGGGATAACAGGGTGAAGCATACCTCAAGTTTAGGAGTGTCTCTAGAGTAGACCTCTTTCTAAATCACGTGGATGGGGTGACATGGATGGGCACAAGAATTTTTGGCATGGGTTTCATGACATACAGGGGGTTGTAGTGTCTCATTTATGGGTGCCTTTGTAGAGGGTGTGTTGCACCTTTGTTTTCAATGCAACCTTTTTCCAAGCCCATTTATTGCCTTTTATTCTTTTAATATGTTTCCATGTTGAAGCCAAGGCGGGGCTTCTACATAAGCATAAAAAATAGTGCCCACCTTGACTCTACCCTATCCACATCATGATTCCCCAAGTTGAAAACATGTGTCGGGCTTCTACTTAAGCATTAAAAACAATGCCCACACATGTTGCACCTTGGTTGGCATTTTGTATTAGTTATTTTTCACGGGCCCCATCAATTTATTATGAGAGACATTTCATTGTCCTTGGGATCCCTGGGTAAGAATCTAGAAGGTTAATGAGTGGATTTTATCTTTTTCCATCTACAAGCCTCTAGGCCTTCAACCCATTCTTCCCATGAAATGAGGGACAACCCCTTCTTGGGTCAATACACTCAGATATCCCAAAATGTAAGGAGATGAGGGGATGATGTGTGGAAAGTGAAAAGTATGGTTGGGAATGACACGATGAATCACCAAGAGGACCTTCTAGTAGAAAACCTATCCCTAAGGGTGACCCACTTACTATGGCGCAATGTCAACCAGCAAAGTGAAAGAGGGCAAAGATCATAATGTCTAAGAAAACATTACATAATCAAAGTAGTTTAAAATGCAACAAACTCAAATGCCTCAAATATTGAAATGACACTCACCATAATACCTACCTTGTACCTCATGGATCAAGACCCAATGTCTTACGGAATCGAGCTGATGTGGTGGATACCATCACGAAAATCCTGGAACTCTGGTGGTGAGGTGGGTCTCTGTCTGTGCAAGTAGACATCGCTGGTCAAATTGTCTCTCAGTACTCCATGTATGTAACCTGAGGGCCTTGAGACATCATCTCCTTAGTTATCCCTAGGAGTTGGTGATAAAATCTGTCCCCTAATTGGGGACATGTACTCGCTGTAGAGTGTATGAGAACTGCATCATCTCCTGGTGGACCTTTGCCTATACTGAAACAAAAAAATATAAAATCTAGGGTGGTTCTATCACCCTTTGTCCATCTATATCAAAACTAAAAATGACAACTAATCTAGAATTTTTTTTTTTAGCATTTTTTATTTATAAATATAAGCTAAACATGAAATCAATATGCAAGTAGAGAAAAATGAAATATGAAATGAAGCTAAACTATCATGAGCAATAAATATGAAAATGTTGAAAATCAAAATGACCTACCTACTTACCTAGGGTCTGGGCCCCGAAGGAGTTAATTGCCACCTTGGAAATAATGTTTGAGGAGGGATCCATTTACCGGTAATGGCATCCTCCTCCCTTATGCCGTGGACAAATATAAAGAGTCTGGCCCATATATCTCCTCTATATTGTAGGTCCCCAACCAAAGACTGTCAATCTTTTAATGCATTTCAAGTTTTTCTCTCCTCTTTTCCCACATTAAGACTTGGTCCCCTTTATTGAAATCTCTTTTCTTTTATTTACGATCAAAAGTACCTTTTACTTTTTCTTGGTTCTTTTCCATTTGATCAAAGGCCATTCTTTGAGTTTCATCCAATTCCATAAGTTGGTCAATTTGGCCCTGTAATGCTTCTTTATCCGGGGCAAATTGTTTCGCTATTTGCAGTGTGGGAATCTGGAGGTTTATAGGTAGGATCAATTCTAACATGTAAACTAACTCAAAATGGGTTTTCCCTATACATGTCATAGTAGTTGTGCTGTCTTCCCACAAGGCATACTTAATCTTGCTATCCCAACTTTTCTTGTTTTCCCCAGTAATTTTCTTTACAATATTCATGATGTTTTTGTTGCTGGATTCCGTTAATCCATTTCCTTGAGGATAATAATTTGAGGAGTGTGACAAAACAATTCCATACTTTAAATATAACTCATTAAGCACCATCAAGCTAAAATCTTTGGCGTTATCCATGGTTATCTTGTCAGGAACCACAAATCTAGTGATGATTTTTTCCTCAAGAAACTTCATCACAACCTCTTCTATTGCTTTCTTTGTTGGGATTGTAGATTTTAACCTTGTACAATTATTTATTGCAAACATATTTTTAGTAAAAGAACAAAAAATATAAAATGGAAAATACACACATTACACATATTTTTCCCCTCGAAACCCAAACTGGGACAACCAACATATTCTATATTCCTTCACATTATACATTGTTTACAATACAATATACATATAGGAGCCATCAACATACAAAATCCTAAACCAATGACCTGTATTAGTCAACAAACCTAATTCCTTAATTGGAAATAGAAAACCATCGACAAAAAAACCATGTGCCGAAAAACCTCCCAACAATGGACATGAAAATTGAGGAAACACAAAAAACAAGGCAAAAAGGTGACATGTTTCTCGAGGTAATTTTTTTTTGGGGGGATATCGCCCCTCTACAACCCCTGAAGTGGGGGCCTCGTGCCCCCCCTCAACCCCCCCCATGCACTTGACACAACGTAACAAACACTTGAGCTAGTTGTACAAAGAATATAACACATACCCAACATGGATGACTTCCACCCATTTGGTGAAGTAGTCAGTGGTGGTCAAAACCCATCGATAACCATCACTAGAGTTGCCTTTGAAATTGCCTATGAAATCCAATCTCCATTGTTGAAATGGTTCTTCTATGATGACTAGATTAAGGGGAAGGGCAATGAGGCATTATTTGCCAACAATGAATTGACACGGTTGACATGATTTGACGTATCGATGTGTGTGGGAGAAAGCAATGGGCCAATAATATCCCTCCCTTAAGATATTATGGGCAGTAGTGCGAGCTGAAAAATGGCCTCCAAAATACCCTGAATGAAGTTCAACCATTAACTTGTCATCTTCCCCCTTATTCACACACATGAGGATCACCCCATCAGGGTTCCTCCACCTGAGACCATCTTCTGTCAAGCAACACTTCATAGATTTGAGCCTTAGGGATCTCCTCTTATGATCTACCATATGATCAGGGCAAGTGAGGTTGTTCAAGTAATAAATGATATCTAAATACCACTCATTGTTCTTAATTTCACTTATGACAACGTTGATTTGTTCCTTCTTTCCCATTTCGATGGATTCTTGATTGCTTTCTGTCAACATCTTGGACAACCCTTGGCCTTTAATTACCTTGGATGGTTTGATCTCCAAATCATATTCATGTATCTGTGAAACCCACTTTCCCCTTGATCCAAGACAATCCTATTGTGATAAAACATCTTTTACAACGGGGTAAGGGACAAAAGCTTTGATCTTGTTGTATCCCACATAAGTTTGAAAATGCTTGACGGACTTGACAAGAGTGTAGGCTTGTTTTTCCGTAATGGTGCAATTCAACTATGAGTCCCTAAGGTTCTTGCTCATGAAAGAAATTAGTTGTTCATCCCCCTGATCATTTTTTTGCAACATAACTCCTTCGATGGTGTCCTTTGAAGCAAAAGAGAATATGATGAACTCCTTAGCAAAATTCAGACTGACTAGGACTAGCGTGATAGTTATTGCTTCCTTGACACATTGGAAGGCTAACTTACCTTTGTTGTCCCATTCGAAATGGGAATCCTTCTTCAATAATCTATTAAGGGGCTTAACAATTTCAACAAAGTTCAGAATGAACCTCCTTATGAAGTTAATTTGGCCAAAGAAACACTGTAAGTCTTTGTTGTCTTTAGGGAGAAGGATCTTTTCGATAGCTTCAATCCTGGAAGTATCTATTAAGATTCCGTCTTTAGAAATAATATAACCTAGTAAATTGCCTTTATCCATATCAAAGATTGATTTCTTAGGGTTGAGAGAAATGCCATATTCTCTGCACGTTTGGAAAATTGTTCTTAAGTGTTGGATGTGCTGCTCCCTTTTCTTGGAGATAGCAGTTAGATCATCCTGGTAAATCTCTATAAGTTTCCAGATCAAATCTCTGAAAGCATAATCCATGGAATGCTGAAAAGTAGCCCATGCATTGGTCAATCCAAAGGGAATTCTAAAAGACTTGTAAGTCCCCCAAGGGGTGGTGAATTTTTTTTTAGTTGGTCATCCTCCTTTACCAACACCTGATTATATCATGAGAATCCATCAAGCATGGAAATCATCTCTGCTCTGGTGACCCTTTACAGAAGATATTCCATATTTGGTTGAGGATAGTTGTCTTTAAGCGAAGCTTGGTTCAAATTTTTGAAATCAACACATATCTTGATATCACTAATATTTTTCCTGATAATGATTGGATTAGATACCCAAGATGAATATCTAATAGGATCAATTATTCCAAATTTATGAAATCAACGCATATCCTGATATCACCAATATTTTTCCTGATAATTATTGGATTATATACCCCAGATGAGTATCTAATAGGCTCGATTATTCCTACCTCAAACATCTTCTACAACTCGTTTTGGAATTGTGGGGAAACTTCCAGGTTCATTTTCCTGAGCTTTTTCCTGAAGAGTTTTTTGCCTTCCTTAAGGGGAATAACATGTTGTATGACGTATTCTTAGTAAGCCTTCAGATCTTCGTAAGACCAAGAGAAAACATCATTAAATTCTCTTATGAGGGAAATCAACTTCTCCATTTCATCAGTCATTGTTCCTTTTCCAGACTTGACCATCTTTAGGGATTCCTCATTTCCAATATTGAATTCAATGACCTCGTCATCGATTTACTTGAAAAATTCCCCTTATACATGTCATTTCAATCAAAAAGTCTCTCTAGGGGGACAACACCTTTAGGTAAGGGTTCGTAAGGTAAATCAATGATTTCAATATTTTCCTTTCCGCTAATAGGTTTTTCTGGGCTTCCAAGAATTCACCTTCATTCTGGAGAAAACGAAGTTTTCATTATCAAAAACTTGCCAATGTTCCAAGTTATCAGGTAGTGAAGGTATGAAATTTACTTCCAATTTATAGAGACCGATCTCTTTGAAGAGTTGTAAAGTATATGCATAAATGACAAGGTTGTATGCCAAATTATTCTCTTCCCTAGGGATGGCTTCAATCGAAAAGTTCTCTAATTTCTTCATGGCATCTCAGAGGGCATCTCTGTATTGTTTCAACCTTGGGTTCTTAGCGGCAAAATTCTTGTTAATCTATGAGATGATCAAGTCTGAGTCTTCTCTTACATGAAGGGACTTGAAGTTCATGTCAATGGAAAGGTTCATGCTTAAGATGAGGGCTTCATACTCGACAATGTTGTTTGTGTGGTTAAACTCAAGCTTGTATGAAAACAAGGTTGTCTCGTTATCTGGTGATCTCAAGACTATTCCTGTGCCCAAGCTTTAGCTTGAGTGTGCACTATCAAAGTCTAAGCCCCAAGATATTTCCTTCTTTTTTTCGTCAAGGAAAAGGGAGTTTGCAAAAACGAAGGTGTTGTGAATCCCCTCATCCAGAACTTGATGGGTTATGTTGACGTGATTTACGAAGTATTCCTTTTTTGTCTTGTCTAGGGAAAATGTTTTTTCCTCATTTTCGATGACACTGATTTCCTTCTCTTTTTTTGGATCTATTAGAACTTGCTGAATATGTTGCAAAATTTTTTCTTCAACCTACCTTGCTACTCGTCTCCTTTCATCTTTCAAAATATCACTTGTTGGGGGAGATAATTTTTTAGATGTTGGTTCCTTTTCTTTACCCAACAAACTCATCATGTGACCAACAACTTTTTTAGCGGCCTCCTCTTGTTCCCTTTGAAGGTAAGTCCTAATATTGTGGGGAGGGTCTGATATGAAAAAGTCATCAACTTGATTAATCTGAATGATTCCCTTAAGACAATCCTCATCTTGGATGATATATGAGGTCATGTTCTCTTCTATATCACATACCCTTTCTTGGGCTTCAAGTAAAGTTGTTGGGTGTCCCTTTCCAATTAGAACTCTGCAGGGGTATTTCATGGTTGACATGTAGGACTTGAGGATGGTACTTTGAGAAGGTTTGAAATCTTGAGGAAAACTCCTCACGAGGGTATTGAACCTATCATTGAAATCCCTTATACTTTCTCTTAAATTCCTTGTGTAGTTATAGAGTTGATCATAAAGGGACTGTCAATATTTGTTTTTTCTGAATATTTTGGAAAAACAATCACGAAAAAGATCCCAACTTATCATTGTTCCTAGAAGAATACTATCATACCACTCCTTATCCCTTCTGACAAGAGTGTAGGAGAAGAGTCTTATTCATATATCTTCATGTTGGTCATAGGGTTCAAGAGCACAGAGGAAGGTGTGTAAATGATCTTCAATTGTAACACAATCATCTCCTGAAAATACATGGAGCCATTCATGAAAGTCCCTTGGGTGTTTGTGAGGATATCCTTGGATCTTTGTCATGTCTAAAGGTTTGTATGCATTTTTAACCCACAGGCTCCATATAGTACTTAGTGAACTGGGCATGGATGAGAGTGGAGGTGTAGAGGTAGTAGGTGAAGATGGAGGGATAAGAGAGGTATATGGACAATCATGGGAAGTGGGAGAGGATGGAAGACTAGTTCATTTGGGTGAAGGCTTATGATGTCTGGAAGTGTTTTTGGGGGTCAGGTAATGCCCCTTTCGGGTATATCCCGTAATGGATTTACCAGATAAGCTTTAGGAAAATATTATCAAGGGTGGAAGGGGAACGTCCTTCGAGTCGCCAAGCACGATAGGGGTAAAGGCTTTGGGATAATAGCTTGCCAAAGTGTCGTTAGGGTAGGAGAGAGGATTCAAAATCCTCCCCGACATCGACGCCAAAATTTTATCGCACATGTTGTAGGTTGGACAAAACTTGACCCAAACCACAAAATGGAAACAACTAGGAGAATAGCCACCCACTGTCACCTCGTATAGGTATTCCCGTCACTTTAGAGATGAAGTGATCACCTCAATGGGGGAATCAAGGGTGACCCTAGGGGGAAATGATATGAAAAATGATACTTATGAATGGATGCCCCTATAGGTCAAGTTTCTAAATGGAAATTATCTTCCAAGAAGTTTGAGTACCTGCAGATGATGATAGTACCTGCCCAAGACACAAGAAAAACCAAGTACACAAGCTATATGTTAAGTGGACAAGTATGTTAATATTGCTGTCCCTATTTTCAACAGCCAACATAGATATATATCAGCAAGAAACAATTAATAAATCTGCTAGATAAGATGCTAAAAATCACGTAAATAATGCAAGAGATAAGCTAGTAAAAAATAGTACAACACAAGTATAAAAGCATAGGACTTTAGCATTGATATAAGTCTGTTATAGACAAGTATTGCAGATATATATTTGCAGCCTTATGTCTGTAGCAAAACATTTGTTACAACAGAAAAATCAGCCACCAAAAATCACAAGTAATCCACCCAAAATATGCGTTGAGACTAGTATATGGTAGGGGTAAATTATTAACAACTTTTGACAGTTGAAATGCCAGTTATAAGTAAGTAAAGAATGATTTGCTGCAGCCCTAATGGATGTAGCTTTTAATGAGTTATATCTCTAAGAATACCAAGCCAATCAATATGCTTTAGTGGCCTTGACAAGTTCTTAACGTGCAAAAAATTTCCAACTTGAACAAGATCAATATCTCACTAAATCACATTTACCAAGGCAAACAATTTATTTCTCCAATGCAAACTTCAGATTAGTGCCTTTAAAAAATGGGGAAATGGAGTTTTTAAAACACAATTTAGATCAACAAGATCCCTAGGGGTGTAAACCATCTTACTCCCTAGGGCATGCAAACCAAACTCAAGGTAGATCGAGGAGGGTGTACACCCTTTTACTCCTCCAAGATACCTTGCAATAAAAAACTTGTAAACTAGCAAATGATGAGAACTTGAAGGAGGGTGTATGCACTTATACTCCTCCTAGGGTTTTAACCAACAATATCATGAAAAGAGAAAGAAGAATTCAAATTTTCCTTACCAAGATCAAGAAAGTTGCAAGATCAAACCATAGTTTCACCAAGACAAACCATCCATAAGCAAGAACAAGAGTCTCCAAGAGGTGTGAACCAAATTAGCTCATCCATTCATCAAGAGATATACCAAAAATCATTAGCAAGAGAGAGAGAGATACCAAAAATTCTCAAGTATAGCGAAAATCTCAAGTAATGTAGTCTTCTCACAATGGGAGAGCTATCATGAAAATGAAATAGAGATGATCTCTATTTATACAAATCCTCTAAAACATAGTTTGTCCACATTCAAAGGGTAAACCACAAGATAAGGGGACAACAACCCTTACTCTTGCCCCTTTTCCAAAATAACATTTTTTAATTCATAATTTGCACATAAGGTAAACCATAGAAACATGATGTCACTCTCTTGGGGCAACGTTTTGAAACTTTTAGGTCAAGTCGTTGGGTTGGAGATGAGTGTGCTAGGCCTCCAAAGGCCAAATGTCTTCAAGGTAAGTGACTCCTCCATGATCCAAGGGCTGCCTCCCTCAAAACTTTCCAAGTGTCTCCAATGACCACCAAACCCTATCCCTAGGGTGACGTCAATCCCTTAAAGATGACGTTTTAGCCTCCAAAGGCAAGTCGTTTGGCTTGTAGGGTCTAGGTGAGATCCTCTAAGGTGTCTTCTAGGCATCCAAAGGCATATCATCATCATCCTATGTGTGGGCCTTGGTATCCAACATGTGGCATTCAAGCCCCAAAGAAGCCCATGCTAGGCTTGTTCTTCCAAAACTATCCACCAACTAGGTCCTGCAAAAACAATGAATACACACTGGAAGGATCTCAATTCAAATGCATCATGATGAGTAAATTAGATCAATAATAGATCCATCTAAGAATGTACATCCAAACTACCTCATCAAAATAAACAAGTGCTCAAAGAACCTATGAAATTTGCCAAGTTTAAGAATGGGAGGGTTGACCAAGCGACCTATGGGGTGAATCATACCTCAATTTTAGGAGTGTTTCCTGAGTGGAACTCTTTCTAAATCATGTGGATGAGGTGACATGGATGGGGGAAAGACTTTTGGGCATGGGTTTCATGACATATAAGGGGATGTAGTGTCTCATTTATGGGTTCTTTTGTAGTGGGTGTGCTGCACCTTCAGTTTCAATGCAACCTTTTTCCAAGCCCATTTATTGCCTTTTATTCTTTTAAGATGTTTCCATGTTCCATCCAAGGTGGGGCTTCTACCTAAGAATGATAAATAGTGCCTACCTTGACTCTACCCTGGTCACATCATGCTTCCCCAATTTGAAAACATGTGTGGGGCTTCTACCTAAGCATTAAAAACAATGCCCACACATGCTCCACCTTTGCTTGCATTTTGTATTAGTTATTTTTCATGGGTCACATCAGTTTCTTATGAGATAAATTTAATTGTCCTCAATATCCTTGGGTGAGCATCTAGAAAATTAATGATTGGATTTTATATTTTTCCAACTATAAGCCTCTGTGCCTTCAACCCCTTATTCCCATGAAATGAGGGGCAACCCCTTCTTGGGTCAGTACACCCGAAAATACCCAAAGGTAAGGAGATGAGAGTATGAAGTGTGGAAAGTGACAAGTATGACCGGGAATGGCACGATGACTCATCAAGAGGACCTCCTAGTAGAAAAGATATCCCTAAGGTTGAAACACTTACTAGGGAACAATGTCAACCACCAAAGTGAAACAGGGAAAAAAGCATAATATCTAAGCAAATGTTACATAATCAAAACCAGTTTAAAATGAAATGAACTCAAATGCTTAAAATATTGAAATGAAACTCACCATAATACCTGACTTGTACCTCGTGGAGCAAGACCTAATGTCTTTCAGAAGCCAATTGATGTGGTGGATACCGTCATGACGATCTTGGAACTGTGGTGGTGAAATGGGTCTCTGTCTGTACCAGTGAACACCACTGGTCAAACTGTCTCTCGGTACTCCATGTCTGCAACCTGAGGACCTTGAGACATCATCTCCTTAGTTATCCCTATTAGTTGGGGATAACAATATTTGTTCTAGTTCTTCATTCCGGACGTCCTTATTCAAATCTTCAATACGAATAGGAGGTTGGTCCTTAGTTAGTGTCTTCCGATATTGAAGGTGGATATCATTACAGTCCAATAAAGAGATAGATTAGGTGGGATAACAATCAAGTCCTGTAGCTTGCACTAGTATTGCCGATCTTCCGTTATTAAGGTTAGGGATGGGTTGTGTAGGTAATTATGGTCGAGGAGAGGTTGTTGTGGATGCCTGCATTTGGGGAGAAGGAATAATTTGCATGGGTGGCTATGTTATGGATTGTTGAGGGCCTCCTGAAGTGGTATTCTTCCACCCTTATTGCCATAACTAGTTTGGAGGAGGTGGAGCCATCCATTATTGTGTTGGAAAACTCCATGGTTAAGAAGTATATTGCATGGAAGGATTATTCCAATATGAATTGAAATAATGAGATTGGTCTTGAATGATACCTTGAGGTATGGGTTTCCATGATCGCTTCTGAGAGACGAAGCATAAATGCTCCATCTCCTCATCTTTTTGTTAGATAACTTTCAGTCCTAGTAAGTATGGAAAGTTGCAAGTAGCATGGTCCTCTTTGCATATTCCACAAACCTCAATTTGATCCAATAGACATTATTTCCATGGGTGCTTCATTCTACACTTTGGGAAAAAGATTAACAAAGCTCATTTTGTCTCTTACTTATTCTTCTTCATTTTCAATGTATCCAAATGGGAGCTCAAGGAACTAAGCATATCCGTTTTGAAGTATTCTAACATGTTCCCAATCTCTATTCTTGTGACTCCACCTCTAGTAGTCTTTCCAGTTATTGTTAATATGTATCTTGGTCCTGTGCCTGTTTTTGAAGTGCCCCTAGATTATTTTCAACAAAGTTCCAAGATAACATCATATTCTAACCGAGAGACATATCCTTTGCCCATCAGGTTGACAAGTTTAATGCAATCTTCTTGGATTCCTCTCAAGAATAAGACATGTCGTATATTAGGAGACAAATCTCCTTGGCTTTCCCTTTGCAAATCATAGTTGAATCTTTCAATGTAATCCTCAAGGCTCTCATATTCATGTTGCATCATCCTAAAGACTTCCTCCCTCCTTTATTTATCCTTACAATAATCTAGGTACTTTTCTAGAAATTTTTTTGTCATCTAGTCCCATGTGTGGATGTTTTCCTTTCCAAGCCCCATGAACCAATGTAGTGCAAAATTCTTTAGCTTGATAGGAAAAACTTCAATTTCTGGGAATCCAACACATGATCATAACTTTTGCAAATTACATCGAATTGAAAGAGGAAGGTATCAGGGTCTTCTTTAGATAGACCATGAAAATTCGGCAAGGATGAATGAGGGATATTCTTTATTTTTCTCTCTTCATGATCCAGATTATTTTTGGCATGAAATGAGAGCGAAGATATAATAAAGCAATGTACAGAGATATCTCAGATATCCAATAATATAATAGAAATGTATCAGAGATGCAACCATAAACAAAGAGATACAATAATACACAATTTTCTATTAATGAGTGAAAATGTACAAAGACTGTAAAAATACAGAGTGAAAGACTCGATAGAATGGTGGTAGTGTTAGAATATAGAATATGGTGTGCTAATTTTACCATTGACGATACCCTTGTCACCCAACCATAGGCCGAAGCCACCCTCCGAGCACCTTAACCTTGACTGAGAATTCCTCCAGAAGCAAATCCTAGGCTAGATAGCCAAACAAAGGGGTAGCGCACCTTTCCCCAAGGATAGCGCATCACAAAAGGTTGATCAGATAGTCCAAACCCTAGCTAAGAGATATTCAAGCCAATACTGAAAACTTGCTACTGCTGCAGCTGCACTTGCAACCCTCCTCCACATGTGCACACCAAACTGGAACTGTAGTGCGCACCAACTGGGAACTACAATTCTGAGATGCTGTCAAATGAGAACTGACGCCCTGTATTTATAGTGGTTCTGCCAGATTTGCTGGGGTTGACTTCTCTTTCTGGATATGTGTCTGTTCAATATATTATTATTATTTCTGGTCGACTTCTTCTCTTAGAGGCTAATAACCTAATATTAATTATCTTCTTGAGCCGACAAGACTTCTAGGGTTACTAGCCAACTCATTAGGGTTTACTCTTTCTTTCTGGAGTCTTCTATTCTCATCGGGTTCACACATGGAGGTAAATACCTCCCATAGCTACCATAATATTAACACTCCCTCCTAGCTAGGGGGGTATTTACAAGTAATGGACTTGAGCACAAAACATACCATTTACCCGGTAGCACCAATATAGTCATCTAGACTATTTCATGACTAGATCATGAGCATCACCATCACCATCAGCTGCATCATCTCTTGGAACCATACTTCATCTGAGTAATTAGACATGATTCTGGATAAGTCACTCTCACCATAGAGTGATACAAGAGCCACTCTTATAATCTAGGGGAATAAATGCTCTGAACCAATTTCTGTCTGGAAAATCTTTGTTCATCATTCGTCTGGATGGTGATTATTTCCAATAAACTGCTGATAATCTTCAAGGCAGTTATAACAAAAATAGAACACAACTATGTCTATCCATAGTAGTACATAACTACAATCTAGTGGTTCACTACCACACCAAATAACACAAAAGTACTTGATCAACAACGTATGGTTGTGAACATACAATAGTCCTCATCTACTGTCATACAATTTTCATAACAAACATCTGATAGCAACCTACATAGAAACAATGTTATGATATATACCGAATTATCTGGGCTAATCTTTCACTCACATATGTGAGCTCTGAAAGAATATCTGCCTCACGAATAGTGGAACATATCCACCACAGTAGTCTATATCTATTGTCTTCATAACAAACAGATGATAGCAACCTGCACAGAAACAATGTTATGGTATAAACTGATTTGTCTGGGCCAATCTTTCACTCATGTTTGTGAGTTTTGAAAGAATATATACCCTCATCAACAATAGGCTATCTGCTCAATTATTCTCAAACAAGGAAGAAGGATTGTTTCTGATTTTTGGGCATGGACCATTCCTCACCCTGGGCCATTCTTCCTACACTAATTAAAGTGAACCCTGGACATAATGTATAAACTCTAAGGAATGTTTGGACCATTCCCCACCCTGGGCCATTCCTCCTACACTAATCAAAGTGCACCTTGGAGAGAATGTATAAACCCTAAGGAATGACTGTCCTGGACCATTCCTCCTACACTAATCAAAGTGCGCCCTGGAGAGGATGTATAACCCTAAGGAATGTCTGTCCCTGATTGCTGAGCATAGACCATTCCCCACCCTGGGCCATTCCTCCTACACTAATCATAGTGCGCCTTGGAGAGAATATATAAACCCTAAGGAATGACTGTCCGAACCATTTCCTATGTTAACCACAAGAGGAAAAGAATGTCTTGCATCAACCTCCAAAACATACCATTCCTCATGTTAAGCACAATGAGAAATCGCTGTCTGGCGAGGCAGGCCAGTCTTCTTGAGTAACCCTCAAGAAGAGAGACTGCCCTAGACCACTACCCATGTTAACCACAATGGGAAGTCGCTGTCTATGATACATCAACAATCAGACTACTTTCCATGCTAACCACAATGGAAAGTCATTGTCCGTAAGAAATCTCAATCCACTTTCCGAACAAGAAAGTATCTGTCCAAGATGGACTATTTTTCAATTTTAAAGATGAGTGTCTTCGATAACGTTTTCAGTGCTCCCTCCTAACTTGGAGAGTCATTTCTTTATTTTTCAATAAGAAGGAAGTTGTTTCCATGAGCTCTAGCTTGAGTGCACAAACTCTTTCATCTTGGATAGAAGCTTTACCAAAATGTCTGCTTATATACTCATCCGTGGAGATATGTATTGGATAGATCATTTTCTCCTTCCTGGACTTCATCATGGATAATGTAATGCTTGATTTCAAGTGTACTTTAGTCTATAACACTGTGAAGGCTTCATGTAGATTTAAACAATAGAGTATATCATAGTTGGAAAGATGGAACATATCTATGTGGCACTTCTTCTGTCATCATGAGATCTGATCTGCTGAGTAGTCATCTTCATAGGAGATCTTCACCACGCTTCTGCTATGCACTAGAGGTTGTCCACCAAGTTATCTTCTTCTATCTGCGTATAGGAGTCTCTTTCTGGTATGCCTCAAGATCTAGAGATTGCTCTTCATACGCTCTTTATTCAATTTCTCTGGAGAAAATTCTTTGCATTCATCTGATGTAGAATTCTGACTCATGGATGTTGCAGATGATATAATGACTCATGTAGTGATATGTCTGGTGTACTGGAACAAGTAATCATCATATTCTCCCTCTATCTGGGAGAACCTCTAGTTATGGGTCTCACAATGCTTTCATTCATAAGTCTTCCATACAATGTTCTTCATCACGACTTTCAGTTCCTCTACTTGATTTCTTTTAGTGAGTTCATATCAGGGTGGTAATCTTGTGATTCTTGATATTATGACTGGTTGTTTTGGCTTTTCTTTCTTTCTTGGAATCTTTATGTTCTTATTCATGTTTTTCTTTAGCTCTTGGGTCCATGGAGTTTCTTATAGATTCCATGCCCTAGAGATTCCACTTCTTCCCTTCATCATAGGATCATGGATCTGGATGGAAAACTGGGAATACTTTAAGGCTTCTCTTCGTAGAAGACTTCTTCTGAGGTTGAACTGGATACGTACTGTCTTTCATGGCTGCTGTCATGGATATATACTTCATCATCTTCAATGGATCATAGGATTATCTCCCTCCTAATCCTTGCTTCATGTAAGACTGCATATAATTTTTTCCCTCCATCTGACAGAGTCCATGCTTCCATCTGCATCCTTATTGTCTTCTGCAATATATAGTAGAGTCCATGCTTCCATCTTGTTGTCTTCTACAAAACATCATAAGTCTTTTTCCAATTTCCTCTCGATTGCTGACTTCTTTCTGTCTTTGCTTCTTCTAAGCCTCTTCATGATTGATTCGGCTTATCTTGCAATAGCTTCTACATGATTTGTATTTCATCCTTTCATGTGTATTATCTAATGATATCTCTTTTCATATTGTTTGTTCTTCCATAGGTATAGTTCTTCTTGAAATACATTATCTTCCTAAGAGATAGATATACAAGATATGTACAGAGACGATGCAAACAAGACATGTACAAGGTATAAGAAGAGTGTTGTTACCTTTTAGAAGAAGAAGTCTCATCCATATTGCTTAGTTTTCTTTGTAGGTTCCTTTTCTTCGACAGTCGATGCTTCATGTTTCTCTTTCCTTTTCTTTAGCTCGGGACACTTATTCTTGTAGTGACCATACTTCTGACAGTTGAAGCATTGTACTTTTGAAATGTCTTTCTCTTGATTTGGCTTCCTCCTTGAACCAAACTTCCTTTTGTTCCTGAAGTTCTTGAATCTTGCTGTGAAGGCTTGATCATCGTACTTCTTTTGGGGTTTTTCTTTTGCATTGATCCTTGATTCTTCTTGGGCACAACAAGTCCAAAGTTCTTCAAATGTCGGGTACTCCTTTCTTGTGTTCATGCTTGCGGAAAATGCATCCCATGTCTTGGGAAGACCATTGAGTACTATGTTCACCATTTCCTTCTCTGAAGTGATCTCTTCAATAGCTTGTAGTTGATCTCTTAACTAGGAGATCCTTACAAAGTATGATGTTATTTTGTCATCCTCATTCATCTTCATGTCACAGAGCTCATTCTTCAGACTCATAACTTGTCCGATGTTTCTGACTAAGAAGAGATTTGTTAGGGCATCATCCATATTCTTTGATGAGTCAAGATGGGAGATGTAGGGTATCAAGTGGTCTTTTATAGAATCCACTATGATACTCACGACGTTGATGTCAACATCCTTGAACTTCTCCATCGCTGCAACGTTCTGCTGTTCCTTCTCTTCTCCTTCTTCAAACTTTGGCTTCACGATCTTTCCTTTTACAATATCCAACACTTTATTCTTAGCAAGGATGAGGTCAATCCTTGTCTTCCATGCTCTAAAGTTAGAGGCTCCATCTAACTTGTTCTCAGACTTCATAGAGTTTGTCATGGCTGTTTGACTTGGTCAAACCCTAGATTTGACCATAAATTCAAACTTCATGTCTTGGCTTTCTGAGAGTACCAGGAGATGGACTGGGCTAGGGAACACTGATCTATCTAGAGATTAGGTCAATCCATTCACTTAAGGTGCCTCAACAAGAGGATTAGGGTTTCTGCAACTGCTTCTGCTAGTAACCCTAGCGTCAGTGTCTTGGGAGCTGCTTCTGCTAGTAACCCTAGTTGCAGTTCCTCAACGAGCTCAATATCTAGCGGCTATGTTTCCTTCCAACATTTTAGGCTGACTGAAGGTGTGTGGGCCCATAACCTATTAGAATATAGAAGATAGTGTGTTTGTTTTACCATTGACGATACCCTCGTCACCCAACCATAGGCCAAAGCCACCCTCCGAGCACCTTAACCTTGACTAAGAATTCCTCTGGAAGAAAACCCTAGGCTAGATAGCCAAACAAAGGGGTAGCACACCTTTCCCCAAGGATAGCACATCACAAAAGGCTGATCAGATAGTCCAAACCCTAGCCAAGAGATATTCAAGTCAATACTGAAAATTTGCTGCTGCTGCAGCTGCACCTGCAACCCTCCTCCACATGTGCGCACCAAACTAGAACTGCAGTGCGCAGCAACTAGGAATTGCAATTCTGAGATGCTGTCAAATGAGAACTGATGCCATGTATTTATAGCGGTTCTGCCAGATTTGCTGGGGCCGACTTCTCCTTCTGGATATGTGTCTGTTAAGTATATTATTATTATTTATGGACGACTTCTTCTCTTGGAGGATAATAACCTAATATTAATTATCTTCTTGAGCCGACAAGACTTCTAGGGTTATTATCCAACTCATTAGGGTTTACTCTTGCTTTCCGGAGTCTTCTATTCTTGTCAGGTTCACACATGGAGGTAAATACCTCCCGCAACTACCATAATATTAACATGTAGCTTATCTCTGAGAAGAGATGTGTCCACTACTCGCATTCACAAGAAGATGATTTTACAATGAGGCTCCAAATGCCTTTTTATCATAAAGAAAATCCAAAATCCTAACCCCGGAAGATGAAAATCCAACAATTTTGTGGACCCCGTTCTGGGTAGTTTGGTGTATCAACTTCCCGGGGGCGTAACTTTGGCATACGATCTTCGTTTGGGGAACACGATAGCTCGTTAGAAAGGTATCTACGAGGAGATTCATTTAGGGGGATAAATCAGAGCCATTTGATAACATTGAGAAGCTCTATCCCAACAAACCTTCATTTAAGCCCTCAAAATGGCCCCGGAAGTTAAAAACTACTAAAATCAGTAAATTACCAAAATTGCCAGAAAACTATTTTGAGCCAGTTGGAAAAGGTGGCTGGCCACCGATATCCACCTGGATCAATCCTCCCTCCTTGGAAATCAATGGTGTTCATTGCATTGAGTGCCCAGGGGAGAGGCAAAATTGTTTGTTGAATCTGCATCTTGATGAGATGCTTGCTTTGTTGGAGAAGTTGCGTTGTTTAGCTTGTTGAAGGTTGTCACGAACATGTGGCTGGAAGGGTTGGACCTTTTTAACTAGCATGGATACATGAGATGAATATGTGCAGAAGGAATCTTTACACTTGGCTGTAATCTTGTCGATCTTCTTATGTTGGATAGAAGGTGCTTGGGCCAAGGCTGTAGTGGTTGCAATATCCTTCGGTTCACCTTTTGAACAGATCGTGAAGAAGCTGAATTTTGTAGTATGAGATACTACCTTGCAGCAATTTTTAGGTGGAACAATAGTCAAAACTACTTCTGGTATTTTGTAGAGAAGACACCCTAGAGAAATAATGACACTGCGGGGTCGAGACTCATAAACAACATGGCGCTTCCACATATATGGTTGGCCCAAGAGAATATCACATACATCCAGTGGGGAAACATCACATAATACCTCATCCTTGAAAGGCTGGATGTTGTATGACAATCGACATTGTTGGCTGACACAAAGATCTCATCCCTGGCGAAGCCACCTGATGTTGTATGGCTGCGGGTGTGGTGTTGTTGACAATCCCAACTATTTGATGACCTCTATCGAGATGAGGTTCTTTTGGCTTCCGCTATCAACAATAAAATGAAGTGGGGTCCCTTTCACCCACATCGGTGAATGAAAAAGGTGCTCCCTCTCTTCAGGATTTGTTGGTTCTTCTGGTTGAATTACTGTGGTCACAACAATAGCAGTGGGATATGTGTCGATGATCTGTCTTTTACCAGTATTTCCAGAATCAGATTATGAATCAGGGTTCGAATCCTTGTCTTTGATCTTGACCACCAATGATTATTTTGAGAGACATTCCTCGGTGTTGTGCTAGAGGATTTTGTGGAAATTGCATGATTTTCCAGTGTCCTTCTTTGTCTTCTCGTGACTCCTCTTTTCTTCTGGCTTGGACTGGTTTTAGGGAGACTGTTTGTTAGGGCTGTCTTTATCATACTTTGGTTGTTGCATATTTGCAGACCCCAACTCCTGTTTGTTCTGGTGCTTAAATTTTTGCTTGATTTTAATAGCATATTGATAAGCAATACCGAGTATCTGTGTAGAGCCCCATGGTATTTCAGAACCAAATGTCATTCAGAGTCTTTGATATCCAACTTGGTGTGAAAGATATGGAAGGTATTGGTGAAATCTAAAACTTCTTGGCCCCTCTCTTGCTGCAATGTGGTCCATCTGATGTACTGGTCCTTATATTTTCCAACAGGGTAATACCGTTCCTTTACCGCATCCACAAAAAAATCCCAAGTGGGCTCGACCCCATATATTCTAGACCGCTCTATGGAAATTTTCTCCCAACAATTTTCCCACCAATGTTTGACATTAGGGAGAGATTTTAGGAGTGTGAAGGTGATATTTTCCCCGTCAGAAAAATTATGAACAAAGAAATAAATTTCTAACAGATTTAACCATTTGTTTATGACATCCACATCTATCTGACCTTCAAATATGAGAATATCAAAATTAATCTGTACCTTGAAAGGAGAGGTGCTTCCAAAGTGGATTCTTTATGAAGATGCCCCTATTTCTATTAGCAGGTGTTGAAGGATGTGGGAAAAATTCTCCATCATTTCATCCCTCTGTCGCGTGAGAGCTTGCTCAAGCAACAAATTGATAGAATCGCCTGCTCCGTCGTTTTTATTTTCTTCTTCCATGGAGGGTTTCTTGGGCATGCGAGAGTGATTGTCTTCAAGAGAGACAAGCTCGAGACCCAACTTTCTATACTCGAACCTCGTCGGGGACATGCACTGAAAAAAACGATCAAGAGCAACCTGCTCTGATACCAATGATCCAGATTATTTTCGACACAAAATGAGAGTGGAGATACAATAAAGAAATATAAAGAGATATCTTAGATATCCAATAATAGAATTGTATCAGAGATGCAACCATAAAAACAGAGACACAATAATACACAATTTTCTATTAATGAGCAAAAATATACAAAGACTGTAAAAATACATAGTGAAAGACTCGCTAGAATGGTGGAATCTTATCTCTGAGAAGAGATGTGTCCGCTACTCACATTCGCACGAAGATGATTTTAAAATGAGGCTCCAAAGGCCTTTTTATCATAAATAAAATACAAAACCCTAACCCCAGAAGATGAAAAGCCAACAATTTTGTGGACCCCGTTTTGGGTAGTTTGGTGTATCAACTTCCCGGGGGCGTAACTTTGGCATATGATCTCCGTTTGGGGCACACGATAGCTTGTTGTAAATGTATCATCAAGGAGATTCCTTTTGGGGGATAAATAAGAGCCCTAAGCCATCATTGAGAAGCTATATCCCAAAAATCCTTCATTTAGGCCCTCAAAATGGCCCTGGAAGTTAAAAACTGCTAAAAATAGTAGATTACCAAAATTGTCAGAAAACTATTTTGATCCGGTTGGAAAAGGTGGGTGGCCACTGATATCCACCTAGATCACTTCATTTGATCCTCTAATTGGAAATCCGAAAGCAGAGTTTCCTCTTTGACAACTTCATGTGCCATTTCTCTCAGAGGACCATCTTTTGTCTCTAAAGGTGCTTAAGGAAAGATGAATTACCCGGAGTGGTATTGTTCATTGATAAGATCTTCTAAAAGTGGAACCTCTGTGTGCATCAACCCTTGTATAGTCTCAGATTCTTGGGCATAGGTTTCATGTCTCCTTTTGGCAATGGAACTTGTTGTAGGTGATAGATAACTCGATTGACTATGCTCCTTTACCTCTTTAGAGTGACATGCAATCTTAGATTTAGGAGGATTTTTGGATGAACTAATAAATCCACCTTGTTGATCTCTAATTTTATGCATAGAAAATATTAGAAAAACATCCTACAAATTACTGAAAAGAAATCATATCATTCAACCTACGGAAATGAAAATCCAAACAATAGCAAAAAAACAACTTTACTTTTGATAGTTCCATGACAATGACACCAACAATGATGGAATTTTCAATCACTTCCTAATTGATTTAGTAAGAAAACAAAATAGTTGTGCATTAATTCTCAATCCAAGTTCGTATTTGAACTTACAAACTGTCGTGCACTGTATATCCAAGTATAGTGTTGTGATTGCCAGTGAGTTGTAGTACTTTCAAATGATTATCACAAGGCAAGATTTCAGGATGCTTTAGAAAGTCACTGAATTACGCTATATCAAATCCACATGGTTGAAGGGAAGTAAATCACACTTGTAGGAAAGTAAATCACTTTTGTGGAAAATTAAATCACACTTGTAGGAAAGTAAATCACTCTTGGGGAAAAGTAAATCACACTTGCAGGAAAGTAAATGTGACTTGTTTAAGTATTAATATGACCTTGATTAATGTGAAGGATGTATTATATTTTATGCACCTAGATAAAAAAAACCCTAAGCTACAAGGATCACACCACACTGTGTTTATAAATGAATGGGAGAAATTATCTTAATTTGTAAACCACAAGATTGCTAACTAGGAATCTAGATGCAGAATTGTTGCAGCAACGAGAGTTGCAACAACCAAAGTTTCAACGACAGGAGTTGCAGCAATCAAAATCACAACAACGAGAGACACAACAACATGGGTCACATCAACACAAATTACAACAACCATAATTGTAGCAAGAAAAATGTTTACATAGGAATTTCTGGAAATAAATGAAGATGAATAAAAGATTCTACAACTACACACTAACAACCAAAAGAAAAGGTTTTGCAACGTTAACACATGATGGTGCCAACATAGTTACAATGTTAAGAAAATGCTAGAGGTACAAGACAATTTTTATAGAAGAATTGTTGGAAATAAATGGAAATAAAGGAAATGAAACTACAACTATGCACTCATCAATTTGCAAGAAACAATACCCTGTAATGCCAACACCGAGCTACAACAATTAATTAGAAGTTTAATAAAGGAATCGTTGGAAATAAATGAAAGTATGGAAAAGCTGCTATAACTATTCACACATGAGTCAAGAAACATAACTCTTGCAACACTAATTATGAGTCGCAACAATCCAAATTTGTAGTAATGGGAAATGCTACAGTTACAATAGGAAGTTAACGAAGGAATTGCTGGAAATAAATTAAAAGATAGAAGAGAAACTAAAACTGCTTCTACAAATAAAAGATACAAGCAATACAGGGATAAGGAGGGGCGTCTACCTCCTTATACAAGGTAATGGTTTAAGAATGCAGGAGACACTATATGATCAATACACCATCAATTTAACAAGAACAAAGCAAAACTTTTATTAAACTGAAAGATGTATCTTCAATACAATTTTGTCTTACAAACTATCTGGTGATTTTCTTTTCCGTCCCCCAACTTAGCAAGAGTGGGCATAGTTATACAAAGTGTCTACTTCCTAAATGAGCTAAAAAAATCGATGGACAACCATGAGAATCATGCAATGTCATTTTGTTCCATTAAATTTTTGAAAGGAAGGCAAAACCATGTGCGTGTTGACTAAATTGGCCACAATAAGTGGTGGCCGAGTTGTTCCTTCCATTATGGTGCCCAATTTCTTTTGTTTTGTTTCCTGAGCAGTTGTTGGCTGACTGGTCATTTCCTGGTGAAAACTGTATGGTTGACCGTTGAGCTGTTAAGGAGTTGCAACAACGGTTTGAAGTGGGAGTTACAACACTGCAAGTTGCAACTCTAGGAGTTGCAACAATGACTAGAGTTGCATCACTGGGAGTTGTAGCAACGAGAGTTGCAAAAATGACTAGAGTTGCAACAACTGCACTTGAAGATGGAATACAACTCTCATGTTGGGAAAGTTCCTATGAAACTTATTCTTGTAAAAATTTGTTAGCACAAAAAGTAATAATGTCTTGAAGAATGCATACAAATAAGTATTGAAGATGGAATATTGGGTGAGTGATTATATCTTAACCTAAAATGTGTCATCTTGGATGGAAAGTGTTATGAATATGGAAGTGGGAATGGGAAAAAGATGAGCAAAAAGTATTGGACAGGTGCTAAAAATGTGTCGATTTGAGCACCCGTCAAGAGAGTCCCATGAAAAATTCTTTATTCCAATGATCTCAACCATCCATTCCATGTATAGCTTGGAGAATTCCATTCCATGTTGTTTTGATATGGTCCTACCTATCTTTATCCCATTGATTGACATTGTTCTCCTTACTTCTAGTATATATCTACTTAAGCTTTATGAATTAGGAGGAGCAAGATAGGTGTTTGGGCCCTACATTGGCCTCCCCACTTCGTGTAAGTCTCAAATATTTTACATTAATGCAATGGAAACAAGGATTATTAACACATAAAAGAAAAAAAATGCAATCACAAATATACACAAAGATTTACCCTAGAAACTCGACCGAGAAAGCCAACAACCTGTTTTAGAGCTACACATCTAGTTATATTCCTCATCCAAATTCATTGTTTACAATACAATATATAGGATTCCACGACATCCAAAAAACCCCTAATCCATTGACCCATATTATATTAAAACCTTAATTCCTTAACCAAAATTAGAAAACCATGGGTTGAAGTACCATGCGCCACTAAACCACCAAAGCTGAAAATCTGCCCCCACCAAAGGCGAAAAACTGCCCCCGCCAAAGGCAAAATACCACTCAAAAATTTGGTGAATAAACCCCCCTAAAACCAATTGGGGGACTCTGCCCTTAAAAACCCCAAATAGGGGTACCCACAATCGTGCAAAGCATATAGCACATACCCAACACTTTAGGGTACTTAGGAGTTAGTTAATTAATGTATGAGGATATCTTATTTGAATAAGGCCCATTAGGTAGTTAGTGGGTTGTTACTCAATGTAGAAGGGTCATGTATATTAAACAAGCCCCACTAGGTGGTTGGTACTCATTAATGATGATATTTCAAGTAGTCAAGGTTTTTTCCATAAGAATATATTTATAGAGGTAAAGGAATATGTAACATTTTGCTAAGTATTGTTATTTTATTGAGATCTACTCAATTGGAGGTTTCCCCATCAAAGAGGCTCATGAACATTATTGTATTTCTAGAATTATGAATGCAAGGGTTATATTCAATATGTTCAACATCATTACTTCTCCTATTTTACTTTCTATACTTTATATTTCTTTGGATATTGCTCATAATTTACTATTTTTTTTTATTATGTGCACTACAAGTGGTATCAAATTTATTTTATGTGCCAACACATGCCCAAATTTTACACATTTTTTATGCTAAAGTTGTTTTCTAATGTCTTTAAAAACAACAATCTATCATTCAATAAGTAAAACTGTGGATGGAAAGCATACATGTAGGGAATACAAGTGGAGTCGCTTTATTGGACACCCTTGTACACCTCAATCAATACCTATAGAGTAGTACCACATTAGATAGAATGGTATAGGGATTCAATATTCCATGTACCTTTGAGTATATAGGAAACCCCATAGCCTCAATTGAAACCATCCTTACTTAAACCTATTAGTCGTTTTGTTGCTATAGTACACTGAGAACAAGACTCAAAGAGATCACTCTCGCATATCGAGGAATAAGATAGTACATCTAAGGGTATCATCTATCCTCCTTAATTAGTGTCATAAAATATTTGGGTACATACTATTTTTGAAATACATCAAATATACTAGAGAGATATAGTTTTTGACACTTCTTTTCTCTTAGGGCCCTGTAAACCCTACCTTACACAACAAGAACATTGAAAACAAAATCTCATGGAATACCAGGATTTTGAGAAATATTTCAATATAATAATACTCAAATAGGAGTAATACCCCAAGATATGGACCTAACCCTCATTAATTATTAGTATATCAATTATAGTTAGGTTATCCTAGAGTGTATGATACATCATTCACACTTTGTCTCCTATTTATAACAAAGGGGATTGATTCGACTGGGCACTTAATCTTGTGAATTTATGTTAATCCCTAAACAAAGCCCCATGTTATGTCTAAAACCCCTTATTAATCCCCTACATAGTGAATTATTACATTTCTAGTGTTATATTAGTAGGTCGGCCACAACCCTTAATTGTACCCTTTCATTATAATTGTGTCCTTTATCTCCTATATTTATACCAAGATGACCTAATCTTAGGATCATCTTATCTCATCTCATATTGTATTCTAAATTGGATATATGGTAAAGGGAGGTTTCCCCCTTGAAGTGGACTATATTGATTGACTTTTTATAACTTTTAAGGTGTTAGATCATAACATTTGGTTTCAGAGAATCGATCCTAGGGTTTTGCTTCTCCAAATGAGTCATCTTAGCATTTTCGCTATAATTTTTTCTGAGCCAATTCATATATAAAAATTTGGAGGTTACTTAGAAGACATATCAAGGTACCTATGGTAAAAATTTCAGGTTATGGGTCTTTATGCTTTAAAATATATAGCCTATGGAAGGCATGGTTTTTGATTAATCCTAAATTTAGTTTTAAATGAGTCATCTTGGGATTTTCACTATAACCTTTTTCTGGGAGGCTTTAGACATTGAAAGTGTGTGGAGACCGAGGACACATATCCTAGTATAGGTGGTCCAAATTTTAGATTATGTTTCGCTATACTTTTGGATATATAGTCCATGCAAGAAAAGGCTTGTGACTAATCTTGAAATCAATATTAAAAGAGTTAGCTTGGAATTTTCACAATAACTTTTTTTTCTGTGACGTTTCTGATTCTGAATTTTTCAAAATCCCGAGGAGACATAGAAAATTACGAGTGACAAAATTTTCATATTTTGAATCATTATAATTTGCGATATATATCTTATGGAAGTTGGGGTTGTTTACTAATCCTGAAATTAATCTTAAACAAGACATTTTGGTATTTTTACTCTAACATTTGATCAGTAAAGGTTCGGGCTGTGAAATTTTCAAGAGTTCAATAAGTCACATCAGAGTACTGTAGGCCAAAATTTTATACCTAGAAGGTATTGATCTAAAAGACTATTTTAAGGTCTTTAAGATAACATCATGAGGATAAATCCTCTTGTGTTTTTATAGAGGTGGTACTCCTCTTTCTTGATACATGGAAAATTGTTCTTCTGAACTTAAATGCATGCAATAGAAAATACCAACAAATATTCCAATGAAACCATTATGTAGAAGCTCTTATACTCAAATATACAAGTTGTTATATACATATGTAGTTGTTCAAGCACATCATATCATTACATAAAAATAGATAAATATGTCTGCAAAGATTTGTATATACAAGGTTTGGAGTCTTCTTTCAACAAATATTACGCATTCCTTTTGAAATGATGTGAACCCATAATCAACTATGACTTTCCAAGATGAAAGAAAAGTAAAATGGACAAGTCATCAAAGAACTTTACATGATCACTTCATTACAACTGAAAAAATATTTTGATGGACAATACGTTTGAAATTTCATGCTTTAGACTCAAAGTTTGAGAAGTCACTAATGTAATGCCCCAAAATAGTATTTTGTGGGAGAAATTTATAATAATATCCCAAATTCAATAAGCTTAACAATGTTTGAAACAAGAGGGCTGAAACAACCTCAATAAGATTACAATGACAATTAGAAAAATTGAATTAAATGCATTTTCCTTTTTACAAGCAACGATTTTTCTCCTATAGACCTGATATATCACAAAAAATGAATGGAAGAATATAGATAAAGATCTTATTAGACCCAGATATTTCTTTTTCCGAACATACATATAAAAACTGATGGAAAGAATCAAGAAGAAAGAAAGACGGGGAAGAAAGTTAAGGAGGCTAATTCACAAAATCTTGGAAAGACAAAACTTGCTTCTTGCAAACTCTACACCGCTGTAAAAAATCCCAACTACCAACCCTATGAATATGCTTATTTTCCTCTTTCATATATTCTCTTCATCTTCTTGAAACTACTTTTCAGTTTGGGTTTTATTTTCCCCTTTGTAAATGTAAACTTGGATATCCATGTCATCAACCGGGACCCACTTTAGAAGCTCAATGTTATGGGATTTTTACCCTGTGACCTTGGGTCTGTGTGATAACAGATACTAGCCATATTTAAAAGACAAACCCTACCCTCACACATAGAAGATTGCAATAAAATAACTACTTTGGAAGAGAGAGGAGAAGAGGTCACACCTTACATCCTAACATCTGATGTCATTACTCACTCTTGATCTTTGTTTCACTCTTGATATTTGTTGGTACTAATCTGCAAAAGGAGATCAAGTCTATACTACAACATGATAGTTATGAAATCAAGTTATACATATAATGTAAAAATTCCAAATATGTAAAGCAAGTTAACATATATAAATACATTGAACAATATTTACACATATATGGAGGGAAATATAACTCTTTTCTTGAAAACAATATAAGTAGGTAGTTACAACCTAACTCTAACCATCGGCACTGCCTCGACGCCAACCGCCCAGGTTCCTCCATCAAACCTTCAAGCATCAACTCATCAAAATGGATCTTCTTTGAATGAATCAGAAGGGATAGGAACACACCCTACAATCATATATGAGAGAGGAAGGAATGCTAGAAAGGAAGTTTCTAGATCATGTGGATGCTACTCAAAGGATCAAGGAAATAAGGAAGCTTGCAAATACATCAACATATTCTTGCACCTAGGTTGTCCTCCTCATCCATGCCCTTAATAAGTGCTTATATACCATCCTCAAGGAGTTGGGGTGGTTGTATTCCGTTGTGTACATTCCAAGGGAATTTTGGGAACGAGCCTAATTGAAAAACCCACTCAAAAATATGGAATATTTTTATTTTTTCATAAAATTGAGGGCATACATGGTTTGTACAGTGGAAAATAGCGTATGTACATGATTTTCAAATGGGTGAATATTGTATGGCAAAAAAAGTGTTATTTTTTAGATGAAATTGATGGAGAAGAGTGGGATTTAAGTTTACAAGCTAGGGAATGGACTAGACCATCTCACAAATGCAAATTTGGTGCAGAAATTTGTGGTATAATAGATGCCCCCTAATGTATGAGGTCAGAAGAGAAAATGATGGCCGAAATACATTATAACTCTGAGAGGGGAGGATGCATTGAAGTAAGTCTGATTAAGGGATTTTTCCCTCATGACCTTGGGTCAAGTCATAGCAGAGCAAGACCGAATTCAAAAGACAGAACCAAACCCTATCTATAACAATGCATATAAGAAACAACTACTTTTATGATGAAATAGAGAGAAAGAAAGAAGGGAAGGCCTCACACCTTAATCCTTCGTTCGATGTCGATACCCACTCTCACTCTTGAAGCACTCCTAATATCTACAAGAACTATCCCGCAATAGGAAACCAAGAATAGGCTTCTACAAGGTAGTTATACATTCAAATAACATATATCATGTGCATAGATTCAACCATATATAAAAGACATTAGAATATAACATTATAATGAACCAATAAACACACACTAGGAGGGAAAGAGAACTCTTCTATTGACAACAATGTGAGAAAGGTAGTTACAACTTGATCCAACCTTCGATACAGGTTCAGAGCCAACTGCCATGGGTTCCTTCAAAGAAATTAAAGCATCAATTCAATGGTGAGGATCTTCCTTGGATAACTCAACAAGGATAGGAACACACCCTGTAGTTATATATATAAAGGAAGAAACACTATAAAAGGAGTTTCCAGGTATGGGATGCTACTCAGAGAACGAAGGGATAAGGGAAGCTTGCTAAAATTTTGCCAGTATGATCTTGCACCTTAGTTCTTATTTCTCATCCATGCCCTAAATGGTGCATTTATACCATCCTTGAGAGGTTCAAGAGGGTGAACTCCATTTGGTACGAGATTAGGGAGGTTGGCAAATGATCCCAACCAAAACCACCTCCTGAAAAAAGTGGAATTATTTTATTTTTTCTATTTTTTGAGGGCATCCGCAGGTTGCAATATTGCAAGGCGTAATGTCCATGTGTTGCAAAAAGTGTTACAAAATTCCCCCCCTATGGATAGGTGATACTTCCCTTGGATTTCTAAATCCCTATACTAAGACAAAAAAATTACAAGTGGACACTAACATCCCTTTTAGCTCATTTTAAACAATCAAAACGAGAAGGAGAGAAAGGATATGATGTGCCTTTTTTCGACGTTTGTCATCGTTTCTTCCAATAACTAAGCTTGATCTTCAAATTCCCTGGTGAAAATTGATATTTGCATTGGACAAAAAAGGAAAACAACTATCTCCTACTCTACTTGATTAGATAAAACAAGTCTATCTACGAAGATTAGATCAACAATAGACAAGCAAATGAAATAAGACATAAAACTTGAAGGAAATAGGCCAAGTATATATTGATTGAGAACCAATAAGAAGATACTTACAGACCATGATTGATTCTGCAACAACCTCTCCAAGATCTCCTTGTCCAACCCTTGCATGGATGAACCAAGATCAAAATGATAATACTTTGACTGATTTCTTCCCCCTTTCACCATGTAAATGCCTCCAATTTATAGGCTTTGAGGAGCTCAACCACCTTGGGTATTTTTGGAATTGGTTGAGGATATGGCTCCATAAGTTATGATTTCTTACTTACATATATCCATGAAGTAGGATTCGAGCTAAACCAACCCCATCCTTTCAGATCCGTCCCTTAGAAAGAGGTGGGATACACCATGATTTCCTCTAACCAAAATGGTGCTCCCTTAGATTTGAATACAATGCACCATGACACTCCCTTATCATGGCAGAGGGAGCATCGATGCTCCCTAAGCATGGGAAAGGGAGCGCCAATATTCTTAATTTCCCAAAAATGGTCAAATTTCTAGGTAAAAAACATGTTTCGACTGCAAATGACGGGGCTTCTTATTCTAACATGACTTAGGGGTTGTGATGAATGTTTGCATGGTGTTGATTGAGTTGCGACACTTAACAAAAGTGTATGTGACAAGTTACGACACTTACAAAACTTGCAATAGTTAAAGTGCGAAACTTACGACACTTATGATATGATGCCCAAGTGTGGAATTTTGACGTGTAACACAAAGGAAACTCTTAGGTATAAGCAAAAGTCATTTTTTTAGGTTACTTTGATGAGGGAAATTGAGATTTTTCTTAGCAAGCTAGGAAAAGGGTTAGGCCATGTCAGAAATGTATAGGTGTGACAATTTGTGCTATAATAGATGCTCCCTAATGTGTGAGTTCAGAAGGGCAAGTGATGTCCGAAATACATTATAAATCTAAGAGGTGAGGATGCAATGAAAGAATCCATGGAGGTTTCGAAGACAACTGATCCAAAAATAGAAACCATCAGCCAACATCAAGTAAGAGTATTTTCTTCCCAAATTGGGCATACTCATGCTTAGGAGTGATGTAAGCATGACCACCAAATCAAATACACTACAGATCCACGACATATATTAAAGTATGACTAATGTCCATGGCCATGAGTAATACACAGTGAATCCATGTGATATATATGAAGTAGAAAGCATGACCACGAGGAATACATAGTGGATCCATGTGAAAGTAGATCATAGCCACAAATAGATACGCAATGGAGCTATGTCTCAAAATAAAAAATAGAGGATATCTGGGACCAGTGGAGTGAACAAGTTGATCCTCTGCAAGTACCAATGTTTTTGGAGTGGTACAATATGTGTCAGGTAGGAGAAAAAAAGATGTGATGTTCGTACTTCACCCGAAGTCTTCAAAACAATCCACCGTGGTACGAGTCTACACCATGAGAATATATGTGCTGGGGTAGAACATAGTGAGACACCATTTGATTATCAATTATTATTGTATATAGTTAACAAACATGAGAGAACCCATTGATGGTGATAATGGGCACCAAGGTACAATCTAACAAGTGTGAATAAATGAGCTGATGTTGAACACTTGGTAGAATATATCGAGCATGGGACATTGATGTATTCCCATTGTTAATAGTAACAGAACCTACCAGTGATGTATGCAAGCCCCAAGGTACCAAATATGACTCTAGATCCCTATCCCAGAGAAATATGTTCTGAATTCGATAGGAAGAGATCAGATGGAAGGAGGGAATTAAGGCACCCCCCAACATGAGGAGTAGTAGAAGGCCAAAGATTTGGAAGGGCTTAGATGGAAATATTGTAAGGACCACACTGAGGTACAACTCTGGCATGCACCATATGGGATAATGCTTAATAAATACTTGCTGAATAGTAGCTAATGAAGAATACTACAGACAAAGATGAGGAATCCACCAATGGGGTCAAATGGAAACCAAGATACTACATGAATCCTTATGTGTGATGATTGTTGTTAATGTCGAACACACGGGAAAACACTTAGTCAACGACCAATTATGGTTTTTTGTCTGCTGAGTGCAAGGTCACATATCGATAATGGAAATATGCCCAAGGCGATACTCTAGGTTATACTCTCAGAGAAATGTGTTAGAGTCGATAAGAGCAGACCCGCTAGAAACAAGTCAATGAGGACCTTCTATAATAGCACGAGTGAGAGACATAGATACTTGTGATAATGAGATGGACTTGAATGACTTGGGAAGGTCGACCTAAAAGGTCAGATAATTACTGTAAAATGGCCGAATCAGGTTGAAACTTCCCTTGAATAAAAGCACAACACATTTTGTGACTTAGGTTGCATGACTATAAACTAGGATACATTTGTGATACATGAGGAATCCACAAACGCTTTATATGGTTGGAAGAATAACCAAACGAGGGAGATTATACTCAAAATGATAAAAAGGTCTCCTAAAGCCATATTAGACCAAAAAATGGTGAGATAATGACTCAAAATTGTGCTTTGTTCAAGGGTGACAAAATTGCTTCCAACAAAAGAGATAGACGATTTCCCCCCTCTTTTAGGTTTTTTGATTTTTTTTTGTCTTTTTCATATTATTAAATCCTAAAAAAGAATAAAATTGTGGTATAGTATAGTGGAGGAAACGAGTGTCATGGGAAAGAAAACTAGTTCCAAAGCATAAAGAACATACCTATGCTCCATGCAAGGAAACATGTGTAGGATAAGGACACTCAAGGAATGTTTCCTCTAGGGTTAAGGTGTTGAGTCGCAAAGGCATAAATTGCAAGGCTGGAAACTGATAGCAATGCATAAGAAATTTTTTCAACAATAGCAAGCTGAAGATGACATTAGGCATACCATCACGAGCGGTTAATATGCAATGCAATTACAAATCAACAAAATTTTGGAAGCCCCGTGGGTACATTATCCATAAATATATTGAGAGGAAGTCATGAGGCTTCAACACAAAGACATGCTGGGAATAAACAAGACTCCCAATACTAACAAAAAACTTACAGCATGAGCTCCAGAATATAAAGGGATTCTAAGCTAGAACACCCATGGAAGGTAGGCTCTACCACGTGAATTACAAAACTTATAAGCAACAAGAAGGTTCCATGTTGCAACTCAGTGGGGTCGATACTAAGGAAAAATGAAACAAGAAACGAATAATGAAAAAATGCATGAAGGGGAAAATCTAACCTATATGCTAGTTCTAATATCATTACCTCTCAAAATGGATCGACATAGAATGAAAAGGTACCAAATAAAAATTGTCTCCAAAGTCCTATATATAAGACCAAAAAAACTTACCCATAAGTTAATAAGTCCAATATATAAACCTCTGATAAAAAAAAGTATTATGGAATACATAACTTGAAAACAAGAAACCCTAAAATTACAATATGTATAGAGGACCGCACAACCTTGCTGTTTATGCATAGTAGTTCTCCAAGCAGAGCCCATTGCTAGGATTAGGCCAAGGGATTATTTGGTAACAAACCTATAAAACTTCTAGTTTAGGAGGAGGTTGAAGATCCATAATCATAGCTTCAAGGATGGCCTCATTTGAAGGCAACTCAACATCCATGAAACTGGGGCTTGACATCTCACAAATACCAAGGCTTGAAGTCTTACAAACAATAAGATCAGACTCAAGAGGAAATTCCAAATTTCTTGGGCCAATATGGGGAAGCAAGGGCTCCCATGCCCCCATAAGATAAAACACCTAATCAAATTTCGATACCTTTTCTCAAGAAGGAGAACATAATTGTAAAGGATCCTTCTCAGGAGCAGTTGAACACTGAGGATCATATGTGACGTAATTCACCCACGGCGAGGAAGAGTCTGCTCGAACACTAGGAACACACAAAGGGGAAACCTGAGGTAAAGCCAAACTAGGATGGATATTATCGGATGAAAGGTGATCAATAGTGACAATGCTTCCATTGTGAGGGAAATGCATCACATGAAAGAGTGTAGACACCACAACATTCATCACATACACATAGTCACGCCCAAGAAGCAAATTAAAGTCTAAACAACCTTTCACCACTAACATATCGAATAGGAAAATCTTCCCACCTAATGTGATATGAAACTGAGGAAGAATCCCTAGACATTCACTAGGTATTTTGTCGAAATTCAACAACTCATTGATAGTCGACACAAGCTTAGGAGAACCCAAAAATTGCAAGCCAAGGATGATAAAATACTTGTAGAGGATCCTTCATCTACAATACTTCGACGAATTCCTCATGAATTAATTCCAACAATTAACTAGAAGGGTGCATAAGAAGGAAGGCGAGGCTCTACAAGATCATTCTAATTAAAGGAAGCCATCCTAGGTGTAATAACCCTAGGCCGAACCCCAACTATAAGTGTAAATGCAAATGTACTTAAGCAGGTGATCTATTTGATATCATTTTGCATGAACCTTCCATTGTATAATGTGCACATGTACTACACACTAAAATGATGAACTGTGCACATTCCAAGATACTGCGTGCAACAAACTTAAGTGTGTGTGATTTTGAGGCCAGGGAGCCTTTGTGTATATGTTGTGTTGTATAGGCTAGTGAACCAGTTATTATAAGCTAGGAGGCTTATGTGTTGAATTAGGCCGAGGAGCCTAGATACTAAAGGCCAGTGAGCCTATTTTTGTATATGTCTAATCATTAATATAATACATCGTTGTGTGTAGAGCGACCATGATAAAAGAGTATGGGAGACTAAACTCCACTATTTAGGGAAAGCGGGGGTTAAAAGTTAAGGATAAAGGGATAAGCTAAGAAGCTTAAGCCAAAAAAGAATATTATATTAATATTCCTTAAAGTGTAAAGCATGGATAATTATTTTATCCTAAGTTCTAATGATGAGGACAAGTGGGCCAAAGTAGCTCTCAACATGACAAGTGTCAAGTTGGGAACATGCATACATATAGTTTGGACTTAGTTCATTTTCCCATGCATTCCATCATCATTCACTCACTCATTCAACTGTCCTTCGTACCTTCCTATCACTGTACCTGTATCCATACATATATTTGTAGATGTATCTGTACCTATACCTATATCTGTACATGTACCTTTATCCATACCTATAACTGTATCTATACCTATACCTATATCTATATCTAGTTAGCTTGGGAGCTGGACTGAAGAACCGGGTTGTCAGGCCCATGGGGTATTGAAGAGGTAGGTTGTTAGGCTCATGAGAAATTTTCTCTAGGCGAGAGAATTGTTGGGAATTGATTTCCTAAAGGTGCCAAATTGCAACTACAGGGCTCTAAGACTTCCTATCCGGCCTGTTGCTGAAGCCCCAGAAAGGAAGTGGGGTAGCCAAAGGACTATTGAGCAGATAAGGGGAACACTTCCTGGGTTGGAAGAAGCATGTGGGGAATGAGGGACTGTAGGATGTTAGTTTGAGTTGGCACCTATGACAGAGTCTTTCCTGTTGTCTGAGATACAACAGCCTGGTTAGGAATCCCTTTACCCAGATGGAGTTTAGTCCCAGATCGGAGGTACCCACTGCTAAGAGTGATGAGCAGTGTGGTCTAAGGCTGGGAGGTTCATGGAAGGTTTGTGCGTAGTTGGTGATTTACCAAGATAAGTGCCAATTGTGTGTTATTACATGCTGCATTATTATTTATGCACTTATTTTATGGGTTTTTCTTATGTGTGCTGCATGCGTATTTTTATTATTATTATGTATGAATCTATGCATTTGCAAAATCTACTTGTTGTTTTAAGTTTTATATACAAATTTCCACAAGAGTTTCTATGTGTATATGTTTAATTCATATACAATTCGAAAAAAAATATGTGGCATAGCCCAGTTGGATGCTGGGGATGCTACAATATGGTATCAGAGCTCCAATTTTCAACATTGAGCTTGGATGGGCCGATCAAGTTTAATCGAGGTGAAATTTCACAGAGAATTGAATTTGAAGTGGCCAAATTTCAAGTTAAAGAGCGTCCATGGTAAAAATTAGAAGCAATTGCGTGGAATTGGGAAAAATCCCCAATTGTTGTTGTTAAATTCATGGGAAAATTAAGAAATTTGGCCAAGTAGTGAGATATTCTTAATTTAATATTTGTTCTAGTGAATTCAGACCTAGAATTGGTTGAACTTGTAGTTACAGGGAAGCCATGACAGATGGAGCAAGATTAGTTGATTAAAATTCTCAATTTGTGAATTGAGTTTGGGAAAAATTCGTTCCAGGAATGTCAACCAATAGCGATTTGTTGTTGTAGAGGTTGAATTGGTGTTATTGGGGTGAAATTGAACAAATTTCATAGTTGCAGACTGTCTATGGTGAAAATTGGGAAAAAGTTTGGCAAAGGCCCAAATTTCTGCAATAGAATTCATGAGGAATTGATGCGCATAAAAATGAATGTGTGCAGGTGTGCGCTCTCAAAATGCATGATGCGTAGTGAAAAACTTGTCATGTGTGGAAAAATGATGGTGCCTGGGTGTGCGCACTTAAATTTGGTGTTGCACAGTGTAGAGTGGTAATGCACAAAAAATATTGGCGCGTGACTGTGCGCACTTAAATTTGGCGTTGTGCGGTGCAAAGTGGTAATGCATGGAAAATATTGGCACGCGGGTGTGCACACTTAAATTTGGCGCTGTACGGTGCAGAGTGGTCATGCACGAAAAATATTGGCGCGTGGGTGTGCGCACTTAAATTTGGTGCTACACGGTGCAGAGTGGTAATGCGCAAAAAATAATGATGCACGTATGTGCACACTAAATTTAGCATTATGCGGTGAGGATTGAGTGGCACATGTGTAATAAAAGCACGCACGGTGTACGCACACATAATAATGGTGCTCGTGGTGGGTGAAGTATTGGAAAAGCGCAGAGGAATTTTGTTGGTGCACATGTAATGTGGGTATATGATGACGCACAACAATTTAATTAATGGTGTGCACAGAGTACTGGTGTGTGGTGGGGGCGTACTAAACTTTGGCATGGTGCAACGCGTAGAGTGAAATGCACGCGGAATGTTAGAGCATTTCAAAAAATTGCACGCAACAAGTATTAGTGCATGAACCGAAATTGTGCGTGGTGAATATTGGCGCGCGACACAAAAGTAGTGTGCACCAGTGATTGGTGCAACATAGAAGTGATCCACATGGGTTAAATGTGCATAGAGCATGCGCTAACTTATGGTGTTGCTGCATAGGTTAAATATGGGTGTAAATTTTCAAATTTGTGCGCGCAAAGTCGTTTGGATGGTCTACAACAACAAAAAACCAATGAATTTCTGCGACATTTTACACTGTTTGAAGGTCATCTTTTTGCAGCCCGTATTTGAGGCCCTAATCAACGTTTTTAGCTACTCAAAAACCTTGAGAATGGACTGTACCAAGGTACACTCTATCTTTGCATCCCAAATAAAAGATCCATAAGAGAGATTTCTAATGGTGTAAATCGTTCGTCAAACAAAGCTTTTATGAGGAAGTTACAGGACAAACAATGGAGGGTAAATTTTAAGACCCAAGTAACTTTGAAAGGCCATAAATTTATGTTCAAGACTCATAATTGAGCATGGAGGTAGATGTTCGAAAGGTCTTGGATAGTAGAATATAATTATTCACCTAGAAAATTGTTAAGATCCAAATACCTGAATACAAAATAGCACAATGGATCCAAAGTTATCTGAATACAATCACCACACAAGGTATATGAAACCATATAGAAAACCACCACTTTATTATATCAAAACCCTTGAGGTAGGGAAACACCATACGCTGGATCCTATTATGGAAGGGATCCTCTCCTGTTCACTTGCCTCTTCGAGGGGGCATCTTCCCAATGAGCTTTAGCTCTAAATACAATACTTCTTTTCATGTCTCATTACATTGCTTGAACCCATTTATATAGTGCTATCATCTCCTAAGAACATTCTAGAGGAGGAATCTTCTAGAAGTAGAACCTTCTAAGAAGCCCTCTTACATTAATTATATCTAATTACCCATTTATTATATCTAACTACCATAGTGGGCCTTATTTAATAATATAGTGGACCTAGTCCACCTTACATTGAATGACCTCCACTATTATCACTATGGGCCCTCTAGGCCCCCTCACTACCTCTCTAGCTACCTTACATTCCATCCCTCTTATGAAAGCGTTGTCCTCAATGCTTGATGTACAACCATATACCAGGGTCCCATGGATAATTGTGGACCATAATGTTGAAGAAGACTGAAGAACCAAGGTCCCACAGAAAGGAAATCCACCATGCTAAAGTAGTCAAACCACCATTGTAAGCTCAGGTCCCATGTCCAAGTGCTCATGTGAACTCCCTGTGGAAGATTTTGGAACCCAATAACCAACTCCAAATGATGCTCCAAAGACTGACACCTATCATATGGATCCAAATAAGAAGATCCATCCACATAGTGGGTCATAGCAGAATCTGGAAGGAATAATACCACTGTAGAATATGCAGACTGAACGCTGGTAACTAGCTCCTGATGTGGGACATTGATGTTCTCTATAGAAGGTGGAGTAGAGTCATCAAATAAAATATGAAAGTGGTTGTCATCCCAGAAATGACAACTATCCATATACCAATCATCACAATCGGCCTAAAAATCATACCAAGCATATATTTCTTGATTATATTCATACCTGAGGCCCTCTGTAAGAAATCTCTTCTGCATGTTATTCAATGAATCTTGAATACTATGAAAACTATCATTGAGGCCATCTGTGAGGCTGTCTGTGAGGCCATGTACAAATGCATCCAATCTGTCATCCAATGTGTGAAACAATTGGGCTTTGAATGATTCAAGAATTTGTTTTAGGGTTTGAGAGGAAATAACCATCTGAGCACCCTATGAACTCTTCAGTCTTGCAGTCGTCATGAAAAACCCAAAAAATAGACCCAATAAGTTTCGGCAGAAAATCGCGGTTTTTTTTGGAAAACCCTAAAAAATTGTTGAATTTAAAATGCTCATAACTTCACTTCCTGGACTCCGTTTCGGTTGATTTTTTTTTTTAAATTGGATGAAATTGTGAGAGGAACTCAGATCTGTAATTTGTTTGAGAAAATTCGACCTCCAACTGCTACATAAATAAAAACAAATCGCGCCATTGTTCGCGGAAAAAACCCTGAAAAATTACAGATTTTAAAACTTCAATATCTTGACCTTCTAGACTCCGTTTCGGACGATTTTTTTTTCAAATTGGGTGTTTTTCTGAGAGGAACTCATCTATACAACCTGTTTCTGCAAATTTTGCACATAAATATATTGAAAAGTTCTATAATGTCGCGTCCCTCTTTTTTCTTGTCCGAAAAAAAATTTTGAAAAAATAAAAAAAATATTTGCCCACAATGTCTGCCAAGGAAAGTGCTCTGATACCACTTGTTAAGATCCAAATACCTGAATACAAAATAACACAATAGATACAAAGTTATCTGAATACAATCACTACACAAGGTATATGAAACCATATAGAAAACCACCACTTTATTATATCAAAACCCTTGAGGTAGGGCAACACCATACGATGGATTCTATTATGGAAGGGATCCTCTCTTGTTCACTTGCCTCTTTGAGGGGGAATCCTCACAATGAGCTTCAAATCCAAATACAATACTTCTTTTCATGTCTCATTACATTGCTTGAACCCCTTTATATAGTGCTATCATCTCCTAAGAACATTCTAGAGGAGGAATCTTCTAGAAGTAGAACCTTCTAAGAAGCCCTCTTACATTAATTATATCTAATTACCCATTTATTATATTTAACTACTATAGTGGGTCTTATTTAATAATATAGTGGACCTACTCCACCTTACATTGAATGACCTCCACTATTATCACTATGGGCCCTC
>JASDQU010240758.1:39360-54276 GCA_032191745.1 Picea mariana
ACAAGAACAATATGCAAAATCTCATTTATTACCATCAAACCCTTGAGGTAGGGCAATACCATACAATGGATCCTATTATAGAAGGGATCCTCTCCTGTTCACTTGCCTCTTTGAGGGGGCATCCTCCTATTGAGCTACTGCTCCAAATACAATATTTCTCTTCATGTCTCATTACATTGCTTGAATCCCTTTATATAGTGCTACCATCACATAAGAACATTTTAGAGGAGAAATATTCTAGAAGTAGAACCTTCTAAGAAGTCCTCTTACATTTATTATATCTAATTACCCATTTATTATATCTAACTACAATAGTGGGCCTTATTTAATAATATAGTGGACCTAGTCTACCTTACATTGAATGACCTCCACTATTATCACTATGGACCCTCTGCCCCCCCCACTACTTCTCTAGCTACCTTACAAAAATTGATCTGGACAATCAATTTTTCAGGAAATCAGAAGAAATAATTCTGATATATTATTGAACCAGAATGGTTCATATTTTTTCATGAAATTGATGAGTCAGTTAACCTGACGAAGTTTTGTTGGCTACACATTTTGCAGTGTTAAAAACAACTAGATCAAATCAGGATCAATAGAGAGTGTAGAGGAATGGAAGATGCACATGGGGATTACAATTGGGAAGATGAGATTAGAGGGATGGATGTCCATATGGGCATTGAAGGAACAAAATCCAATGGGCATGGAGAAGGAAGGGATGAAAACATGAATATGGTAGAGACCATTAAAAATTTGCAGAAGGATGATCAAAGCCATAAAGCTGATAATGAAAGGTTTATGAAAGCCAAGGAGAAACAAGAGGATTTCAAGATGAATTTAATGTAGAGCTTGAACATAATAGAAAATAAATTGGATAAGGAGAGTGGCTCAAGCAAATCAGGAAGTCACAAGTCTTCTGATGAGAAAAAAAGAACAAGAAGTGTTAGCAGACATCACCATCACTCCCCGAGGCATTCTAATAAGAGAGAACATAGCAGCTCAAGTCCATCCCCTGTTAGGAAGAATAAGAGGTCTAGGGTGGATGAGATAAGAGGAGAAATGAACAAAATCAAACCTCCTACATTTGATGGTGAGCATAAGAAGGATGAATATGCAAAGACATGGTTGTTGGGCATGAGGAAGTATTTTCAATTGCATAATTATTCTTCTCATGCAGAAGGAAGAATTTTCATCTATCAACTCAAGGGAAATGCATCCATGTGGTGTGATCAGCTTGTGCAGGTGCAACACATTAAAGAGAAAAATGTTACTTGGAGGGAATTCAAGAAGTATTTTGAAAATAAATACTTGACTAAGATATACTATGATAAGAAAATGAAAGAGTTATTTGAACTCAATCTTGGTAGTATGACCATAGATGAATATGAAAGAAGGTTTTTAGAACTGTTGAAGTATGTTTCTTTTATCAAGGATGAGACAGTTAAGATTCATAGGTATTTGAGTGGATTTACATCATTCATCAATGACAAAATAAAATATGATGATCCCAAAACACTGGTGGAGACCATAAGACGAGCTAAATGCCTATATGATCAGAAAAAAGCAAGGCCAACTTTCCAAAAAGTTTGGGAAGACAAAAATAAATTCAAGATGGATCAGAGGAAGAAGGGGACTAAGCCACAATTCTTCAGAAATAATCCTCAGGGACAACCAAATTCCAGAGAACCATGAATGATGGAGATAAGGGGTCAAAGGCCGAGGCAACCACCTATTCATTGTTGGGTTTGTAAAGGAGATCATATGTATAGAGATTGTCCTCACAGAGGTGAAAAAGTGAGGATTGTTCACAATGTACATCAAGCTGAAACAATGGAGGACATGGGAAAAAATGTACCAAGGATTTATGAATCCTTGGACAACAAGCAAGCAGAGTATCAATCACATATGATTGAAGTGGAAGGTATGATCAACAACCAAACCATTACTATTTTAATTGATTCAGGATCTAGTCATAGTTATATAGATCCTAAGATGGCGGAAAGTTTGCATTTTCCAAGAAGAAAGCATGAAAATTTTTGGTTGGTGCAGCTGGCTACCAAAGCCAAAAGAAAAGTTAATGAGATGGTTAAGTCATGTCCTATGGAAATGAATGAACTGAACACTAGGGAAGATTTAAACATCTTTCCTTTAGGTTCCTATGACTGTCTAATTGGGATGGATTAGTTGGACCAACATCATTCTATCCTAGATTGTCATAATAAGACATTTACTTGCTTGGATGAGGAAGGGAACCTAAGGATAGTGCAGGGAATTCCTAGGGAAATAATTGTCAGAGAAATTTTAGCATTTCCTGAAGAAATGTTACAGAAAATGATGTCAAATATTTGCATCTCATATGGAGGAAAAACCTAAATATAGAGTGTCAAATATTGAATATTATGAAACTCTAAAAGAGTTTGAAGAGGTATTTAAAGAAATACTAGGATTACCCCCTAAAAGAGAAATTGATTTCTCCATAAATTTGATGCCTAGACCAGCTCCACTATCCAAGACCCCCTACAGGATGAGTACATTAGAATTGAAGGAGTTGCAAATGCAACTTGAACATCTCCTGAAGAAGGGGTATATACACCCAAGTGTGTCACCTTGGGGTGCCCCAGTTTTATTTGTGAAGAAAAATGATGGAACATTGATATTTTGCATTGACTTTAGGCAGTTGAACAAGGTAACTGTGAAGAATAAGTATCCTTTTCCAAGGATCAATGACCTCTTTGATCAGTTGAAATATACACAAATATTCTCCAAGATTGATCCTAGGTCAGGTTATCATCAAGTAAGAATTAAATAAGAAGATATCATCAAGAATTCTTTCAAAACAAGGTAAGGTCGTTATGAGTTCATAGTGGTGCCATTTGGGTTATCAAATGCACCAGTTGTCTTCATGTGTTTAATGAATGGTATTTTTAGAGAATACTTATATAAGTTTGTCATTGTATTTTTAGATGACATTCTTATATATTCTAAGTCAAAGGAAGAGGATGAACAACACTTGAGGATGGTATTACAAGTATTAAGGGAGCATCTATTCTACGCCAAATTGAACAAGTGCTCATTTTATAAGAAGCAAATTCATTATTTTGGACATATCATTTTAGAGGAAGGGATGATAGTGGATCCTGAGAAGATAGAATCCATTAGAGGATGGTCAGCGCCAAAGAATGTGATAGAGGTCAGATCATTCATGGGCCTTGCAGACTACTATAGGAGATTTATTGAAGGATTCTGAAATATTGCACACCCAATCACTTCCTTGCAAAATAAGGGTGTGAAGTTTCAATGGACATTGGGTTGTAAAAAGAGTTTCCAACACTTGAAACAATTATTAACAAGTGCTCCAATACTAAGGATTACATATCCAAATGAAGACTTCATTGTATGCACAAATGTGTGTAAAGAAGGACTTGGTGGAGTCCTCAGTTAAAATGTGTTTGTTGTATGTTATGAATCAAGGAAGTTGAAGGAGCATGAAAGGAACTATGCCACTCATGATTTGGAGTTGGAAGCCATAGTACATGCCTTGAGGAAGTGAAGAAACTACCTCACGGGGAAAAGGTTTGAGCTAAGGACATACCATAATGGTCTGAAATATTTATTTGATCAACCAACTCTAAATGCTAGGAAAATGAGGCGGTTATAATTTCTCATTGAATATGACTTTGATATAAATCATATCAAAGGGAAAGGGAACAAAGTGGCAGATGCACTCAAAAGAAGAGTGCATGAGTTGCATGCTACAACCATAAGCATGTACCAATCATATTTGAAAGACATAATCATAGAGGCTGCAAAATCAGATTTGCAATACAAGGAATTAGTGGCAAAATTAAAACAAGGTATTTTGTAGGGACATGATTTATGTACCAAATTATGAAAAATATGATATTGAGAGAAATGCATAATGTGCCTTATGTTGTGCACCCAGGTTATCAGAAATCTATTGCAACTGTCAAGAGCCAATATTATTGGCCAAGCATGAAGAGATAAGTTGTTGATTTTATTGCCAAATGTTTAGACTGTGAAAAGGTTAAGGCTGAGCATAGACACCCAACTCGTTTGCTACAACCATTACCCATTCCTAAGTGGAAATGGGAAGTTGTAACAATGGATTTCATTAGAAAACTACCCAAAACAAACAAACAACATGATTCTATCATGGTAGTGGTGGATAAGCTTACTAAAGCTTCCCATTTTATTCCAGTAAATCTCACTCACAATGAAGCTAACATGGTTGATGTTTATATGAGAGAAATTGCTCGATTACATGGTATACCCAAGACAATTGTGTTTGACAGAGACCCAAAATTTACATCAAATTTTTGGAAAAGATTATTTAAGGGATTTGGAACACATTTGAATTTTAGTACAACTTATCATTTAGAATCAAAAGGACAAACAGAGAGGGTGAATCAAGTGATTGAGGATATTTTGAGGATGTATGTAATGGATAAACCATCAAAATGGGAAAACTACCTACACTTAGTAGAGTTTGCTTATACCAATGGGTACCAAACATCTCTAAATATGAGCCCATTTTAGGCACTTTATGGTAGAAGGTGCAACACACTGGTAGGCTAGGACAACCCAATAGATAGAGCAGTAGTTGGGCCATAATTACTCAGGGAAATGGAAGAGAAAATGTCGAAAATAAAAAAGAATTTAAAGGTTGCCCAAGACAGGAAGAAAAACTGTGCTGATAAGGGCAAAACTTACAGGGAATTTAAAGTGGGGGACCATGTATTCTTGAAAGTGAAGGCCAACAAAAGTTCCCTGAAGTTGGAAAATTTTTCAAAGTTGGCAACTCCCTATTGTGGGCTGTTTGAAATCTTGGAGAGGATTGGGCCTGCAGCATACATGATTTTCTTTCCTACATCAATGACCATTCATAATGTATTTCATGTATCATTGCTTAAGAAATATATACATGATGCTAATCATGTTATTTATTGGAATCTAATTCAGGTGGAGGAAGAAGGTGCTTTCCAAGTACATCTGGTACCCATTATGGACTGGAAAATCAAACAGCTCCATAATTGAGCCATAGATATTGTAAAGGTCCAATGGACCTGGTACATTCCTGAGGATGCAACTTGGGAGAATGAAGATGCTATGCGGGAAAAATACCCGCATATTTTTGAGGATTTTTGAAATTTTGGTTGTATATGTGTATATATTGCACTAAGGAAAATGCTTAAATAAGGGGAGGGGAATGTAATGTTAGAATATAATGGATGTGCTCGTTTAACCATAGACAATATCACTATTGTCACCCAACCATAAGCCAAATCCACCCCGAGCACCTTAACCTTGATAGAGAATCATTCCAGAAGAAAACCCTAGGCTAGATAGCCAAACAAAGGTGGCACACCTCTCTCTCCAAGGATAGCGCACCAAACAATATCTGATCAAAGAATCCAAACCATAACCAAGAGAGAGTCCAAGCCAAAACTGAAATCTTCTAGCTGCAGTAGCTGCAACAACAAATCTCCTCCAAAATTGTGCACAAACTGGCCAACTACAGTGCGCACAAGTGTTGCTTCTGCAGTTCTGAGAATGCCTACCAGAATGAAGACTGGCCTCCTGTATTTATACTAAAACTGGCAAACTACCTGGGATGACTTCTCATTCTGGGTGCCTATTTACTTAGTATATGATATTTCCTTTAGTCGATTTCTTCTCTTGGAGGCTAATAGCCTAATACAAATTATCTTCTTGAGCTGACTTGTCTTCTAGGTTTATTAACCAACTAATTAGGGTTTATTATTGCTTCTCGGAATATTCTTTTCTCATCAGGTTTACACATGGAGGTAAATACCTCTCGTAGCTACCATAATATCAACACATCCTCCTATCTAGGGAGGTATTTGAAGGTAATGGTCTTGAGCACAAACATGCCATTCACCCGGTAGCATCAACATAGTCGTATAAACTATCTCATGAATAGATCATGAGCACCATCATCACTATCAGTTTCATTAGCTGCATCATATCTCGAAACCATACTCCATATGAGTAATTAGACATGATGTTGGATAAGTCACTCACTCCACAGAGTGACATAAGATCCATTCTTCTAATCTGAACATATGTTCTAGAAAAATAAATGTCTTGAACCATTTTTCGTTTGGGAAATCTCTGTCCATTGATCATCCATCTAGTTGATAATCATTTCCAACACTACTGATAGTCTTCAAGGCAATCAGAACAATTTCATTCAATAGAACACAACTGTGTCTATCCATAGTAGTACACAACTATACTCTCCAGATACATATAGTCTCCATAACAATCATATCATCTGATATCAACCTACATATAAAAACATTGTTATGATATAAATTGAATCATCTGGGCCATTCTTCCACTCACATCTATGAGGTCTGGAAGAGCATATGCCCTCATAAGGTAAAAAATCAATGATGAACTATCTGGACTATTCTTCTCAAGCAAGGAAGAATAACTGTCCTGATTTTTGAGCCTAGACCATTCACCTATCCGGGCCATTCCTCTGGCACTAAACAAAGTGCAACCTGGAGAGAATGAGTCTGCCCTAGGGAATGCCTGTCCCTGATTGCTGAACTTGGACCATTCCTTTGGCACTAAACAAAGTGCAGCCTGGAGAGAATGAATCTTCCCTAGGGAATGACTGTCCAAACCATTTCCAAAGGAAATGACTGTCTTGCACCAACCTCCAAAATGGACCATACTTTGAAATTGCTCACAACTGTGAGCTTTGAGAGAATAACTGTACGATGAGGTGGACCAGTCTTCTTGAAAACTACTGCGAGTGACCGTCAAGAACAGAGACTGTCCTAGACCCTTCCCTATTTTAACCACAAAGGGAATCGATTTCTATGGTACATCAACAATCCATAGAACCATTTTCATTTCGAAAATGACCATTCAATCTGGACCATTTTCCGAACTGGAAAATTCCTGTTTGTCAGAAATCTCAAACCATTTTCCGAACTAGAAATGAACTACTCATCTTGGACCATTTTTCGTACTTGAAAAATGGCTATCCATAAATCAATAACACATCAATGATCCCTCCCAACCTGGGAGTCATCTCTTCCTTTTTCAATAATGAAGTCGTCTCCATGAGCTCCAGCTTGAGTACACAAACTCTTTCATCTTGGACAAAGGTTTTAAAAAAGTGTTTGCTTATCTGCTCATCTGTGGAGATATATATTGCAGAACCACCTTCTCTTTTTTGGACTTCATCATAGAGAGCGTAATGCTTGATCTCAATGTACTTCGATGTTTCTGGAACACTGGTATTCTATGAAGGCTTTGTTGGAAATACTAAAACAACTGAGAGGGGGGGTGAATCAGTTGTTTATGAGCTTACACAATTTTATACCTTTTAAATATTATTAATCTTCCTTCAAGTGATCATCAACAATATACAACATATGGACAGTAAAAGTAAAGACCATCAGTCACACATAAAGTACACACATAGACAAATTTTCACGAGGAAACCCATAAAGGGAGAAAACCTCTTCTTCTTCGAAATGATAGGCAGTATTTTTCAATTCTGTACATCATTTACAATTGAGCACCAACTCAATGTGAGGCTGCTACCTCTGTTTTACAAGCTGCAACTTGTTTGAGAGCACCAACTCTCTGGTTTCTCTAGCACCCACTAGAAGGAAGCACCAACTCCCTGAATATTCCAGCACCAACTGAATGGAAGCACCAACTTCTTGAATATTCTAGCACCAACTAGATGGAAGCACCAACTTCCGGTTACACAGGCTCCAACCTGTATAACAGAGAACACTTGTTCTCCCTAGCACCACCCTGCCACCCTGGTTTCTCTGGCTGCAACCAGATGGAAGCTACAACTTCCTGTGTTCAAGCTCCCACTTGAACCTCTGAGGACAACAGTCCTCCCGAGCACCTCCCAACCTCCCTGAAATATTAAATAATAAATACACAGACAACTTATGCAGATATGCCAATTCTTACCTATCTTTCCTTCTTTATAAATCTGGTCTTCTGTCTTCTTTTCTGCAATTCTTCTCTTCTTTTGTTCGATTAAGCGGTCTGCTCTGCATCAAATTTTTTTGTCATTCGGCTCTGCTTCTACTCTGTATGTCATTCTTCTCTACTTCTACTCTGCGTTTCATCTCACTCTACACATTTTCTCCATCTCATGCTACACCCCTGCTCATTTTCTTTTTCTTACTGTTTATTCATTTTCTCTCCATGACAGCCAACTTCATACAGTCTGTCTCATTTTCATTTATACTCACCCACACGGCGGTTCCACTTCGCATTTCCTTAGGAAAAAGAAAGACAACTGTCCAGGCAACTGAAACGTCAACTAATTCGACAACTAATTTGCAATCATGAGTCCGTTTTGCTAACAGATTCCAAACTAAGGAGTTAACTTATGAGAGAGAATAGTAACCCTCCGATCAATACTTGATCTGACGGTTCAGATCAAATTGAGATTTCACACATCGCGATTTCGACACTCTTGGCGTTCAGAGTTTTTGTCACTAACAAATCCCGATCCCCAAAACTCCACGAAGAAGTCAGATCAATGGTCCAGATCACTTTTATTCAACGCCTGTGATTAAATCGCGATTTCACATATCGCGAAATCGGCATTCCTGTTGCATTGTGTTCTTTGCCTTTCTATGTCGCGATTCGTGAAACTCCAATGTGGATTTTGATCAACGGTCCAGATCTAATATTGACTTGACGACTGTGATTGAATCGCGATATCGCATATCGCAAAATCGGGGTTCTTGTTGCATTTATTTCTTTTCCTTTTGAAATCGCGATTCACGAAACTCCGATACAGGATGTGATCAACGATCTAGGTATGATCTTAACTCAATGGCTGTGATTGAGTCACGATATCGCATATCGCGAAATCAACATTCTTGATGCATTGGTTTCTTTGCCTCTCCAAGTCGCGATCCCCGAAACTCCGATACGAGCCATAATCAACGGTCTAGATTCATTCTTGATTTAATGGCTACGATTGCATCGCGATATCGCATATCGCGAAATCGACATTCTTGTGGTGAATGTTATTTTCACTTCCAAATCCCGATCCACGAAACTCCGATAAGGAGTTAAATCAACGGTCCAGATCACTTCTTATCTCAACGGCTGCGATTAAATCGCGAAATCGCATATCGCAATTTCGAGGTTCTTGTTGTCAAGTGATTTTGACATTTCAAAGTCTCGATCCTCGATACTTCGATAGTGACTGGAATTGACAGTCCAAGTCAAAGTTTGATCTGACGGCTCAGATTTCATCGCGAATTTGCATATTGTGATTACACTCGCTTCTCCTTGTAGTTTAAAGACCGTGCATGTTCTCTTCGATTCAACGGTGGTCAGACCCTGCGCTCGGATCTAACGATTGAGCTCTGTCTTCCTCTTTAGTGCGGTCATCTTGTCTTCATTCAGATATGACGACCCTCGTTCTTTCAGGAAATTTGAATGGGATCCCACGGTCACTGACTCTTCTCCTCCCGATTATTGCTGCATTGCTACTCATTGTTGTTGTACTCAAGCCATCACCACAACCACAACTGTACTTGCCATCAATGACAAGTATACACTGCCTGTAAATATGCTAACAATCCTCTGTACATTCTTCATTCCATTTGCTGTCTATTACATATTTACCAACAATCTCCCCCTTTGGCATTGATGGCAACACAAGCACCCACTTGCATTCAGACTCAACTCTCCTCTGCATTTAGTGCACTCAGACTTGACTCTCCTCTGCATTCGGCCATTCATATTCGACTCTGTTCCCGAAACATTTCGAACTCGACTCCTTTCTCCCCCTTTGACATCAATGTCAAAGAAGAAACATTCTTACACTGATCTTGTTGCAAAACATACTCCCCCTGTCGTCTATAAGCATCTAGAAAAGACACCAGATATTCAATAAATACTCCCCCTAACTAGGTGAACCTTTTAAACACCAGAAATTATAACCCCCAACTTTTGACGAAGATATCCAAAAGGGGTCGCTGCTAATGGTTTGGTAAAAATATCAGCAATCTGTTTTGTAGAGGGTATATAATTCAGTTGAACAATTCTGTTTGTAACTTGTTCTTTGAGAAAATGGTACTTGATTGGAATATGCTTAGTCTTGGAATGAAGAACAGGATTCTTGGAGACACTAATGGCACTGGTGTTGTCACAATGAATTGGAATAGGATCAGTGTAAGTTATCTTCAGATCTGTAAGAGTTTGTATCATCCATAAGATTTGTGTGTAGCAAGTAGTAGCAGCAATGTATTCTGCCTTTGTAGTGGATAATGAAATAGATCCTTGCTTCTTACTAAGCCATGCAACTAATGAGTCACCTAGAAAAAATGCTCCTCCACTGGTGATTTTTCTCTCATCAACACAGTTTGCCCAGTCGGCATCTGAATAAGCAATTTCTAGGATACCACAGTCCATATGTCATTGTTCCCTTCAGATATTTGAATATTCTTTTGACAGCTACCAAGTGACTTTGTTTAGGAGCAGACTGAAAACGACCTACCATTCCAACAGCTTGCATTATATCAGGACAAGATGCTGTGATGTACAGAAGACTGCCTATCATTGAACGATATGTCCTTTGATCAACATCAGGTGAGATATCTTCTTTGCTCAGCTTGCAACCAACCACCATAGGTGTGCTGACTGTAGAGGAATCTTCCATCTGAAATTTCTTCAATATCTCTTTCAAATATTTTTCTTGAGAAATGAAAATTCCTGCAGAGCTTTGTTTTACTTGTAAGCCAAGAAAATATGACAGTTCCCCTATCATGGACATTTCAAATTCTTCAGAATTAATGTAAAGGTTACTGTCAACAGTACCTTTCTTGAACCCTTTTTCTTGTAGAAATTTGTCCAGTCTATAATACCAAGCTCGTGGTGCTTGTTTTAGTCCATATAAGGCCTTCTTCAGCTTGCAAACATAATTAGGATTATCTATCAAAGTGAATCCTTCGGGTTGCTCCATATATACTTCTTCTTCTAGATCTCCATTAAGAAATGTTGACTTAACATCCATCTGATAAACTTTGAAATTCTTATGACAAGAATAAGCAAGAAACATTTTGATAGCTTCCAATATTGCCACTGGTGCAAAAGTTTCATCAAAGTCCTGACCTTCAACTTGTGCATATCCTTTACAAACCAATCTGGCTTTATTTCTAACAACTTGTCCTTTTTCATTCATTTTATTCTTGAAGACCCATTTGGAACCTATTACATTCTTATCTTCAAGTCTAGGGACAAGCTCCCAAGTATTATTCTTCTCAATTTGATCAAGCTCTTCATTCATTGCTCTAATCCAATATTCTTCCTGACTAGCTTCCTCAAAATTTTTAGGTTCAGTCATAGATAAAAATGCAACATGAGATTGTTCTGAGTCTTTAATCAATTTTCTTCTTGTTTGAACTCCTTCATTTATATCCCCAATTATCTGGTTTTCAGGATGATTCTTTCTAATAATTCTGAGAGGAGATTTTGCTTCTTTCTGTTGACTTGTATCAGTTTGAATGTTTGTATCTTCATCTGATCCAGACTCTTCTCCTTCTGATCCTTGGACCTGTTCATCTTCATCTTCAACTGTATCTTCTGTTCTTGTTTCATCACTGCTTATATTTCTGACTGGAATTTCTTCATCAACTTTTATATCTATACAGTCAACTAGTTTATGCAGTCTTTTATTGTAGCATTTGTACCCTTTACTGTTTGTAGCATAACCCAAGAAAATACCTTCATCATCCCGGTCATCATATTTGCCAATATCTTCATCATTGTTTTTGATATAACATTTACTACCAAAAACTTTGAAATGCTTGATTGAAGCAGGTCTTCCAAACCAAAGTTCATAAGGGGTCTTGTCACTGTGTGCTCTGAGATGAGCTTTGTTAAGGATATGAACAACTGTATGAATTGCTTCCACCCAATATGTCTGAGGTATGTTCCTTTCATTCATCATTGATCTTGCCATTTGCTGTACTAACCTATTCTGCCTCTCAACAACTCCATTTTGCTGTGAAGTCTTTGGAATTGTGTACTCTCTTTTGATCCCATGTTTATCACAAAACTCTTTGAAGTTCCCAGAGCTAAACTCTCCTCCTCTATCAAACCTTACTACCTTTAACCTTTTTCTTGTTTGATTCTCGGTCAAAGCCTTAAACACTTTGAATTTTTCAAGTGCTTCAGATTTTTCTTTCAAAAAGGCAACCCAAGTTAGTCTTGAATAGTCATCAATAATCAACATAAAGTAATTTTCTTTTCCTATACCTTCTTTCCTTGATGGTCCACATAGATCCATATGAACTAACTGGAGAGGTTTTTCTATTGAAGGAAAGTTTTTTGATTTGAATTGAGTGCGAGTAAGCTTTCCCATCTGACAGGGTTTACAAACAGAGTCATATGGCTTTGATATTTTCAGAAGATCTTTTACTGCCCCATTGTTTTTGAGCTTGATTATGTGATCAAAGTTTAGGTGACCAAGTCTTCTATGCCACAGCCAACTTTCATCATATTTGCTTAGGTTGCATTCTTCTTCTTCTTCTTCTTTTAAAATATAGACATTGTTTTCTGTTCTTATACCTTTTGCAACTAGTTGACCTGAATCCACAGATTTGATTTTACAGTCTTTAGAGGTAAAAAAAACTTCACACCCTCGGTCATAGACTTGACTGACACTAAGCAGATTATGCTTCAAATTTTCTACAAGCAACACATCTTGAGCTTTTCTTTTTCCGTTACTCAAACTTACAATTCCTTTACCTTTTACCTTTCTTGGTGCATCGTTTCCAAAAGTTACATTCCCTGATTTACTATCACTTAGAGTTAAAAACTTACTTTTGTCTCCAGTCATATGTTTGGAGCATCCACTGTCAATATACCAGGGATTATTTTTCCTTTGGGCTGATAGCACTAGTCCACACTTGTCATCTACTTTCTTCTTCCAAACCTTGACATTTTCAGTGGTGGGGTTCCGATCTGGATTATAATTCTTTAAATAACAGTCTGCTGCCTTATGTCCATAATTATGACAGATGTAGCATTCTGGTTCACTAAATAAAAGATCATAACGATTGTTATGCTCATAGTTGTTGTTGTGTCTCACCTATATCCTTCTCCTAGTCATCACCTGATTTATAGTATGTGGCTGTTTATTGCTTGGTTGTCTCAATCTTTGTTGTGATAGATAGTTATTCATTGAGTATCTTGATTGTTCATATCTAAATCTTAGAGAACCGTTTATAGCTTTGTGACCAAAATTAGAGCAGAAAAAACAATAACCATACAAGAAATTTTTGTACCTTGAAAAAGTCTGTCTTCTTTGAGGAGGTCAATTTCTTTCATGCCGATAAACTTTCTGGTCTACAAGTTCTGTTCTGGGGTTTTTCCTTTCATTCCTTCTTGAAGGCTGATTTTCTTTCTTTGTTTCTGCAGAGTGACTGTTGTCAATGTTTGAGGATTTGAAAAACTTGATAGATTCTGTGTTACTTGGATGATCACTACTTGATCCTTCTTCATATCCCAATCCAACTTTCAGCTTTGAATTTCTCTGCTGATTTAGAATGGAGGTTAATTCTTCTGATGCTTTAATACTTGGCAGATTTTGATGATACAATCCTTTGAATTTCTCCATTTCTTTTCTAGTCTTTACTATTTCTTCTTTTAGGGCTTCATACATGAGTTTCTTCTCTGACAGTTGTTGTTTCAGTATGTCTTCTATCTTCTTTGCCTCTTCTAATTCCAATTTCAGCAGAGCAAAATCTTCATCAGGTTTTTTACTGTCTTTTTCAAACTGTGTTAACGATTGTTTTAGCTTTCTGTTTTTAGATCTGAGTCTATCAATTTCTTCTAGTGCGCTGATTAGTTCTCCTTCCAAATCCACCACAACTTCTTCCTCATTATCATCACTGCCTGTGATTTTATTATCATGATCCTCTTTGGCCATAATCATGAATTCATTTGCCTTATCTTCACATGATGAATCACTATCGGTGTCTTCTGAGGAATTGTCATTATTTGCAACCAAGCTTTTCTTCTTATTATATTTCTTGTGTTTGTACTTTTCATCATCAGAGTTCTGGTCCTTTTTCTGATGGGGACACTTAGATGCAAAATAACCTATCTTACCACAGTTAAAGCATTTGAAGGGCAACTTCCCTTGATATTTTCCTGATCCTTTCTTTAACCTTCTCACAAATTTTTCCTCAATATCATCTAATTATGAATCAGTATTCTTGTCCGCTTTAAAAGATTCTTCTCTAGTACTGGATTTATCTTTGTTAATTCTCATTTCATATGCAGTTAGAGTTCTTAGAAGTTGATCAATGGACAGAGTTTTAAGATCATTTAATTCTTCTATTGCAGAGACTTTTGGATTAAATTTATCAGGCACGGATCTTAAAATCTTCTGAACTAAGAGTGAGTCATCAAACATCTCACCTAAACCCTTCATGGCATTTACAAGTTCTTCAACTCTTAAAAAATACTTGCTAATTGTTTCATCTTCATTCATCTTTAGTTGTTCAAATTTCAATTTGTAGGTTTGAAGTTTGGCACCTTTTACTTTCTCATTTCCTTCATAACTATTAATAAGTTTATCCCACATTGCTTTGGCAGTATCAAGATGCATCACCTTTACAAACTCAGCTTCAGCAAGTCCATTCAAGATAGCATTCATCCGCTTAGCGTTAAAACTAAACTCTAACTTATCATCCTTGTTGGCTAGCACAACAGGATTTGTATATCCAGTCTCTACTACATCCCAAACATCAGCACCCAAGGCCATTAAATATGTTCTCATTCTAATCTTCCAGAAGGCAAAATTTGTTCCATCAAACAGAGGGGGCTTGGAGGCTGAAGTCCCTTCATGACTTG